>OZ024798.1:4777406-5050092 GCA_964017045.1 Omphiscola glabra | reverse complement strand
GGGTGAGATACGTGTTTGCTGGGATGGCCGGCACTAGCCCCATGATGGCCGAAACTAGCCCCATGATGGCCGGCACTAGCCCCATGATGGCCGGCATTAGCCCCATGGCCACTTTGTATAGGAATGTTAGGCGGAGCTTTTCTCGTCTGTCTTTGAGGGAGGGGATGTCAAATCAAAGAGGCCAGTGTCGAAGCCAGGAGTTGTGGATTTGTGGTTACGTGCGATGAAGCGTACTGCGTTACTTTGGATTCGCTCCATCCTGTCCACGTCTTGCTTTAGGTATGGGTCCCAGATGATTGCAGCAACAAAAAAAAAAAATCACATTTCTTTACATTTACTTGTTGGTAATATTGTATGTATCCTAATTGACTAGTTAGATGTGATTTCGACCTTAGCTGTGATTTCGACCTTAGCTGTGATTTCGACCTTAGCTGTGATTTCGACCTTAGCTGTGATTTCGACCTTAGCTGTGATTTGGACCTTAGCTGTGATTTCGACCTTAGCTGTGATTTCGACCTTAGCTGTGATTTCGACCTTAGCTGTGATTTCGACCTTAGCTGTGATTTCGACCTTAGCTGTGATTTCGACCTTAGCTGTGATTTCGACCTTAGCTGTGATTTCGACCTTAGCTGTGATTTCGACCTTAGCTGTGATTTCGACCTTAGCTGTGATTTCGACCTTAGCTGTGATTTCGACCTTAGCTGTGATTTCGACCTTAGCTGTGATTTCGACCTTAGCTGTGATTTCGACCTTAGCTGTGATTTCGACCTTAGCTGTGATTTCGACCTTAGCTGTGATTTCGACCTTAGCTGTGATTTCGACCTTAGCTGTGATTTCGACCTTAGCTGTGATTTCGACCTTAGCTGTGATTTCGACCTTAGATGTGATTTCGACCTTAGCTGTGATTTCGACCTTAGCTGTGATTTCGACCTTAGCTGTGATTTCGACCTTAGCTGTGATTTCGACCTTAGATGTGATTTCGACCTTAGCTGTGATTTCGACCTTAGCTGTGATTTCGACTTAAGACTGGCTCCTAAAAATCATGGTTTCCCCTAATTTTTTTTTTTGGGGGGGGGGGGAGGGGGCACGAGGTGGACGCGGGGCGCGGAGTGGACACGGGGGCGGGCACAAATATAATATGTGGAATTAAGAAAAAGATGAAAAATTCCGCTTTAAATATGATTCTACAACCCACCCACACTTCTTTTATTTAAAAAAAAATGTGCGTGGTGTGGGGGTGGCAGTGGGGGCGGGTGGTGTTCTTCTGCTGCCAGTGTGTCCTGACAATGTCACCACGGCGCCCCCTCCTCTCCTTTTATGTTTTCTCTTCTCTTGAATCGTGACAGACTTTATAGTTCCACAGACCATCATTGATGATAAATGATACCTTGACCTATGACCCCTCCTCACCCCGGGAGCCTCTAATGAAATGAAACAACACAGTGGCTGTGACCAGTGACAAGAAGGAAGAATAGAAGTGCAAGCAGGAATGGTCGACCCAATGAGGCGAGATGCTGCACATCGTCCGAACTACAAAACAAATGATACATCTTAAATGATAAGTCATTAATCTAGTTCAGTATAAAAGTCATTAATTTAGGACATTTGAAAAGTCATTCACCGAGTAAAGTAGAAAACTCATTAATCTAGTTCAGTAGAAAGCTCATTAATCTAGTTCATTAGAAAACTCATTAATCTAGTTCAGTAGAAAAGTCATTATTCTAGTTCAATAGAAAAGTCATTAATCTAGTAAAGTAGAAAGTCATTAATCTAGTTCAGTAGAAAAATCAAATGATACACATTAATGATAATAAGTCATTAATTTAGTCCATTAGAGAATATTTTCCGCTGCACCAAGTCTTTAGCACAGATGGTCAAGTCCATTCCAGATTTGGTTGTGCTGGGAGCCACACAGTCAGCACAATCGTTTTCTGACTTACTGAATGAGCTACCCATCTGATTGTGTTACCCATCTGATTGTGCTAACCATCTGATTGTGGTAACCATCTGATTGTGCTAACCATCTGATTGTGGTAACCATCTGATTGTGCTACCCGTCTGACTGAGATACCCACCCGAATGTGCTACCCATCTGATTGTGATAACCATCTGATTGTGATAGCCATCTGATTGTGCTACCCATCTGATTGTGTTACCAATCTGATTGTGCTACCCATCTGATTGTGCTACCCATCTGATTTTGATAACCATCTGACTTTGATAACCATCTGATTTTGATAACCATCTGATTGTGATACCCATCTGACTGTGCTTCCCATCTGTCTGTGCTTCCCATCTGTCTGTGCTTCCCATCTGTCTGTGCTTCCCATCTGTCTGTGCTTCCCATCTGACTGTGCTACCCATCTGTCTGTGCTTCCCATCTGTCTGTGCTTCCCATCTGTCTGTGCTTCCCATCTGACTGTGCTTCCCATCTGTCTGTGCTTCCCATCTGACTGTGCTTCCCATCTGACTGTGCTTCCCATCTGTCTGTGCTTCCCATCTGTCTGTGCTTCCCCTCCTACTGCGCTACCCTGTGCTACCCATCTGAAACAACTTTAAAAGTGGATTAAAATGGCAGATGCTATACCTTATTTTAAACTGACAATAGGTGGTGCTCTGCCGTATTTTGAGATCCTTCCAAACAACCACAGCACCGTGCACGACAACCTCCGGCCCATAACACACACACACACACACACACACAAGCGCCAACACACACAAGCAATTGCGATTGAAAATTACGTCAAGAAATTGAAACCCCAAAGATTCCGGTCGTGAAATGTCCGCAGTACCAGCCGATAATCTGGGCAAACTCCATGTCTTCCCTCGACTATCTGGGGGTGCCTAGACTGTTCGGGGTGCCAATAGTGGTACATGTTTGTTTTCGACGGGGGCCTCACTTTCCTGCGTCCGTGCGCCCCCCCCCCCCAATAACCCCCCTTCCTGTGTTTACATGAGCGATTATGGTTGTTGGAGAGCTAGGAAAACACAGGTCCTGACGACAGGAGAGCAGAGACGAAGGCCGTACAACCACCGCGGCCCCCGGGAACTGCATGGGACTTGATGTCCGCACCCGGGCTGGCCCTGACATTTGGAGTCAAGCTTTCGTTGTTACGGTCGGACAGAAGTTATGTGGTCTGAAGGACCCGGCTGACAGGCTCGAGGGCGGACGACCGTCACGAGCCCGGCCGCTTCGGTAACGCGAGATGTTGATAAGACGAGATCGATGTCAAGGAGGGATAACCCTCAATATCAATCAGGCATGTTAGAGGAGTTGTGGAACGTTAAAGAAAAATGTACACATGAAACCCCGCCGGGGGGGGGGGGTCGGGAGGAGGTTTAAAGGTGGTGCGATGGTCCAGTAACGGCTTCCAGGTTCGAGAAATGAAAATGGGTTAACACACAACGATGCCGTAGTCACTGTAATCAAGGATGACGATTATGATGATGGTGATGATGGACGTGGTGTTGGTTGTTTGCAGGTAAAACAAACCAGAATGCGCGACATGGTACCTGGCAGTCTGCCTCAACGCAGACGACAGACGCACTTATCATACTAGCTGCGAAGAACGTCAAACAATGGCGGCGGCAGTGCGTGAACTTCCCGTCTCCTAAAGTTAATTGACAAAACATAAATTGAAGTAACGCACTTTATAAGACTTCAGATTAGTGCTTATTCCGCCCTCCCCCCTTTTTCAAGGTGCGCAAACGTACACTTTCTTTTGACGTCCATGAACTGTATTAATATTATAATGTCCCAGCCCCGATTTGTCCCGCATATTTATAACACCATATGTCTTAGATAATTTCCGTGAAATAAAAATATTATAAAAAAAAAAATTAGGCGCCAAACACAATTGCGGTATTGTAAGAATATCGCTTAGCACAGTTATCAGGAATTTTATTTAGTAACGTCAGCGCCATCTGGTAGCGTTAGTGACATTGTGACATAGAGAAGTATGTACAGTGCCATCTGGTAGGGTTAGTGGCATTGTTACATAGAGAGTTATGCCCAGAAAAATCTTGTAGCGTTAGTGACATTGACAAGTATGTACAGAAACATCTGGTAGCGTTAGTGACACTGTTACATAGAGACGTATGTTCAGATAACTCAGGGAGGGAGACTTTGAAAATCATCTTCCAAATATTTTTGATCTTCTTCTGTCGTAGTTTTCCTGGAGCATGCTTTTAGCATTTAAACTTAAGCTTTATAATAAGTTTCTAATGGAAACAGAATCCAACTTAATTTTAAATAGACTAAAAAAAAGAAATTAATTTAAAAAATCGTTTTAAAAAGCTCATTGCTATGTTACTACGTTGATGAAAGACAGAGAGGAACGGCGAATTATTCTAAAGAAGTGGATATTCGTACCTGGGTACCAGAAGTGAGAGGTTGGGATAAAAAAAACGATTAAAAATGTTATTGTTGGGTTTGTAAGACAGAATGAGGTATCAATTGAAAGATAATTGAATGGACTATACGTTTGGAAAATTAATTCTTTAGTTTAAGTAAAATAAACTACTACAAATGACATCCGAATAGCATTGAGTCAAAATGGACCCGGACACGCAGCGCCGCCATTCGCACCCGGGTCCCATTAGACTCAATGCTATTCGGATGTCATTTGTGGTAGTTTTGGTCTTACAAACCCAACAATAATATTTTAAATCGTTTTTTAATCCCAACCTCTCACTTCTGGTACCCGGGTACGAAGAGTCGCAGCCTTACTCTAATAGCTTGAAAGCAGGCCAAAGTTGACGCTTTGTAAACGTCGACCTCATCAAAGACTAGAACATTTAACAGCTCTGCCAGCGAAACCAAGTCTTTAGCAACAGCCAGTGGTTTTTAACACAGAATATTTATTATCATTATTATTATTGGTCGTTTTCTATAGCGTGGTGCCCCAGCCTAGGGCGGGGATCACCACGCTGTACATACAATTTAACAAACATAATCGTGTACTTAAAAATTTAACTTAAATTAATTTTAAAAAACAAAACAAATGTGTATTCGCCCAACCATTCCAAAACAATTTACATGTGAAGCCATGTACGGCACCCAGCAGCATCTTTTATAGGTCAGACGGGGAATCATTCAGGATAGTAGAGTTTAAAGAGATGTGTTTTGAGTGCAGTTTGAAGGCTGTGATGGTTCATATATTTCTGATATATATCCGACCCTCCAACCTGTTTCATTAACCTGGCTGTGATAGCCCATGACACAACCAATCAAATCACACACTGTTAGTATTTGTAACAAACTCAGCATTGTGTTGTAACTGAAGTTGTAACTGAAGTTGTAACTGAAGTTGTATACTGAAGTTGTAACTGAAGTTGTAACTGAAGTTGTAACTGAAGTTGTAACTGAAGTTGCCGCGCAATTCCATTCCTACCGAAGTTGTTATCTTCTAAAGGGGGGGTACGTGTTCCTTTGGGGCTAGAACCCTTGCAGTAAACATCAGACACTTTTACACTCAGCCCTGGTGTTAGAGCCCCGTCACAAAAAAGACGATGGTCGCGTTACTTGCTCCATTGTGTTGGACTATTGCCCTTATGGTATAAGCGCTTGTATATATGTCAATTTATTTATCAATTTATATATCAATATATCAATGACGTTTACTCCCCACATGTGCCGTACTCCCACATGCACAAAACATGTCAAAATATGGCAGCCCCGCCACACACAACTCTAGCCCCCCCCCCTCCAAACGCACACACACACACACTCGGCGGTTATTAGCCTTGTTAAATCCTTGTACAGTTTTAGAACCCGACTGGAAATTGTGAGTTAATTGTTATCCTAAGCGGTGGTAATGTGTAAATTGGCCGGCAGTAATGGCATTGCTCCGTAAATGGATATTAATGTCATAAGTTTAGTGCGAGGTGGGGAGGGGGAAGGCCGCTTTGATGAGGTTGGCATGCGAGCCGATGTGTGGATAATGTGGTTGTCATAGGTTAACACCGGCAGGAATTAGTGTCCCCCTTTTTCAAAGATTATTTGATAAGATTGCGTTTGTAAGTCTGTCTACCTACTGATCTACCTCCCCCCCTCTCTTTCTCTCCCTCTCTTTCATTTCTGTTATTCCTTATGTCTCTCTCTTTCCCCCCTTTCTTTGTCATATGTCTTACATCGTTCCCTCCTCCCTCATTCTCTCTCCTTCTCTGTCTTTCTCTTTCTTCCCCGGCCATCTCTCTTTCATGTCTCTTATTCTTTCTTTCTCTCTCTTTGCCCTTTCTCTATGATATGTCACCATCTCTCTATATCCTTACTCTTTCTCAGACATGCCTCTCTTTCATCTCTCTCTCTCTCTCTCTCTCTCTCTCTCTATCTATCTATCTCTCGGCCTTCTTTTCCATTCCTCTATCTCTCTCCCTTAATCTATCTAATCTACCCATCCACTAACAGACCAACCTTCCATCTATTCTTGTATACATTGACCAATCTACCTACAGTTACACCATTAATTGGATAAGGCCGCCTGGGGTGTACTTTGTGTTTGCCCCCCCTCCCCCCCTACCTATAAATATATATGATTGCAATATACGTATTTTTACTAAATAGCTGCTTCTCCTGTGTCCTAACTTCTCCTGTGTCCTAACTTCTCCCGTGTCCTAACTTCTCCTGTGCCCTAACCTCATGTGTCCTAACTTCTGCTCGGTCCTCACTTCTCATGGGTCCTAACTTCTCCTGGGGTCCTAAAATTCTCATGTATCCTAACTTCTCATGTGGTCCTAACTTCTCCTATCTCCTATGTCCTAACTTCTCGTGTGTCCTAACTTCTCCTGTGGTCCTAACTTCTCCTATGTCCTCACTTCTCATGTATCCTAACTTCTCATGTGGTCCTAACTTCTCCTGGGTCCTAACTTCTCCTGGTGTTCTAAACTTCTCCTGGGGTTCTAAACTTCTCCTGTGTCCAAACTTCTCCTGGGTCCTAACTTCTACTGTGGTCCTAAACTTCTCCTGTGTCCAAACTTCTCCTGGGTCCTAACTTCTACTGTGGTCCTAAACTTCTCCTGTGTCCAAACTTCTCCTGGGTCCTAACTTCTACTGTGGTCCTAAACTTCTCCTGTGTCCAAACTTCTCCTGGGTCCTAACTTCTACTGTGGTCCTAAACTTCTCCTGTGTCCAAACTTCTCCTGGGTCCTAAGTTCTCCAGGGTTCTTACTTCTTCTGGGTCCTAAACTTCTGCGCGCCGAGAAATGCTAAAGCATATTTTTTGTTTTTTAAGTGTAGGCCTATATTACTCCAGCTGTCACATCGGCCTATATCATTTCAGCTGTCGCATCGGCCTATATTATTTCAACTGTCACATCGGCCTATATTATTTCAGCTGTCACATCGGCCTATATTATTTCAGCTGTCACATCGGCCTATATTATTTCAGCTGTCACATCGGCCTATATTATTTCAACCGTCACATCGGCCTATATTATTTCAGCTGTCACATCGGCCTATATTATTTCAGCTGTCACATCGGCCTGCTATGAGCTTGTTATCCCTTGTCAACTAAAGTAAACATCTCTCAGTTTCCATTTTTTGAAGACTGTTCCCTAGTTAACGACTTTTTGTTTGTTTTTTCATAACGCTAATTGTAACGAACTTATAATTCCATTTAAACTGGGTCAGAATAAAAGACTAGGTAATACACTGTGTAGAATTTATCAAATTAGAGTTCCAATATCTCATAATAATGTGTAGTAATTGAGAGTGAAATTAAAAAAAAAAATTGCCTTGAGTCTTTTTGGGATGAAGTATCCGCCAATCTCTATGAAAAGAAGAACGATTCCAACCCCTGGGGCTGACCGCCCCCCCCCCTTTTTCTACGCCAGTACTTCAACTCTTATAAAATCTATTTATTTTAGTCATATGCATTCAACTCGGCTCTCTCTTTTTATCCCCCCCCCCACACACACCCACCTGTAAAAATCCTACCTCCTCCACTGACAAATCAGAACAACCGCCCCCACCCCACCCCCCCGCGAAAAAAATGGCGATAGTTCCCATTATTTGCTCAAGACAGGAAACGTTGTCTCTTAAGGGCCCGCAATAATGCCGGCGGTCTCGTGTTTCATTGGCCCACTGTCAGCCATTTATTTTGTAAACCTATTGCTGTATTAACCGACCATTAAAAAGAAAGCTAACTCTTCCCTGCACCTTCCTGGCACGAATTGTCCATTGTCGTACCCTCGACTCAAACAATGACACACACCCCTCCCTTTCCTGAACCAACCCCCTCCCTCCAACCTACCCCCCCAAAAAACCTTAACAATTTCTGAAGACCCAAAAGATAAATCGCGAATCCCATGTTCTTTGCGGAGAAAAAGAAAAGCGGAAAAGCATCAAATTAGAATCAACAGGTCCCCCACCCCCCAAACAGCCTTGTCCCCCATATTGTCCCCCTTGTAGTTCCCATCAATATTATGTACTTAAACCACTGTTCGTGTTGTTCCTGTGGTTTAAAAAAAAACGTTTTTTATATTTATCTGGTGTCTATATTTCGTGTCGACGTGCGATTGCCTCGAATTATTCTCCGTAGTCTAGCTACCTCGTAAAGGTGGTTTGTGGGTCGAAAAGACAGCAAATTGTGTAACGCTATCCTTGTGGGGAGGGAAAGGGGGTGGGGGGCAGGAGTAAAAGATTCCCTAATGAAATGTTAGATCGGTCTTCAATCTTCATGTCTTGTTTACCTTCACCGATATCTATTGGTTTAGTTATTGTATACGTGTGAGTCACAGGACATTGTGGAAGACTGTGGAGGGAGGGTTGGGGGGGGGGTGTTGGGGTTCGCCACGGGTTGAAGGTGGATGCAAGGCTGTTCACTATATCCCTGTATGGAACGCGCCTGCCCTCCCCCCTCCTTTTACGCCACTGGGGGGAGTTGTTTTAGTATTGATGACGTCAAGACAGAACTTTACTAGCAATTAGTGGATTATGTGACCTATAAGTCTGTGGATTATGTGACCTATAAGTATGTGGATTATGTGACCTATAAGTCTGTGGATTATGTGACCTATAAGTCTGTGGATTATGTGACCTATAAGTCTGTGGATTATGTGACTTATAAGGCTGTGGATTATGTGACCTATAAGTATGTGGATTATGTGACATATAAGTCTGTGGATTATGTGACCTATACGTCTGTGGATTATGTGACCTATAAGTCTGTGGATTATGTGACCTATAAGTCTGTGGATTATGTGACCTATAAGTCTGTGGATTATGTGACCTATAAGTCTGTGGATTATGTGACCTATAAGTCTGTGGATTATGTGACCTATAAGGCTGTGGATTATGTGACCTATAAGTCTGTGGATTATGTGACCTATAAGTCTGTGGATTATGTGACCTATAAGTATGTGGATTATGTGACCTATAAGTCTGTGGATTATGTGACCTATAAGTCTGTGGATTATGTGACCTATAAGTCTGTGGATTATGTGACCTATAAGTCTGTGGATTATGTGACCTATAAGTCTGTGGATTATGTGACCTATAAGTCTGTGGATTATGTGACCTATAAGTCTGTGGATTATGTGACCTATAAGGCTGTGGATTATGTGACCTATAAGGCTGTGGATTATTTGACGTATACGTTTGTGGTTTATGTGACGTATTGGACTGTGGATTAGGCGACACGGTCCAAGACACGGGATCTACGATCCACTTGCCAAGATGGATGATTTGTCATGTGTCGTAGCAATCCTTGTTTTAGTTGGTCCTTGGTTGCGACGGACCTTTTCGTTGACTCTCTTATTTAGAGCAGTGAAAGTGGGGCTCTGACAGCCAGACAGCTTCTTACAGCACTCCGAGAAACAGTGTTTGGGTGCTATCTCTCCCCCTCCCCCCCCCCCCCGTTTTGTTTTGGGTCGGGGGTTACAATCCTACCGTCCTAGTTGTCTGGAATTGATGTCAACGAAATGTTTACCTCCCACCGACAGCGACTAAACTACGCCCCTGCCCCCCCCCCCTCTTTTTTTTTTACCCTCGACCCACTAACACTTGAATGTAAACCATCTTCCGATTTCAGCCACGTTTCACCCCATTAGCCACGTGATCAAAGATCTCTCGGACGAGCCTCTACTCTCGACACTAAGATCTTTAAAACTGTAACCCAAGACTTTGGTAGTATAATTGGGTTTAAAAGCCAAACAAATTACCCCCCCCCCTTTTTTTTTACGTTTATATATCCCATTGTACATTGACAATCTCCTTTCGGTCCCCACATGGGACCCGTTATTACGGTCCGATCCAGTTTGAAATATATACTACTGGACTTCGGACACATCCATCGCCGTCTTCCTCACCGTTCTATCCTCCCACCTTGTCCCACTACACTTTCACCATTGTCGTGTTTTTCTTTATATTAACTGGCATTTGTTCATGGCTGGCATGCTGGGTGGTGGGCAAAATCTTCGGACGGCTAATCGACCCACTTCCGGTCAACCTAGCGAACTGAAACTTGGCATATAGACTCCTCGTTGCCGATGACAACACAGTCTTTCAAATTTTCAACCCTCACACCCACAAATATCAGCTTTTCCTGTTCTTCAGGAGGAACATCAAGGAACATTCCCGATAATTGAGAGAAAAGAGATTCTTAAAAAAAAACAAAAATCGCTATATTTTCTTTTTTTTTTTTTCTGAAATATTTGGTGAAATAAAACTGCGGGTTTAAATCGGGTGAGTCATTAGAATGTTAATGTAGATCAGTGATGTGAAAACTGTGTGAGATTGCGAGCCCCTTGACCTAACTGGGATTCTTATAAAGTGCGTTACTTGTATGCATGTCTTGTCAAATTTTCAGCCTCACCCCCTCCATTGTTTGATGTCACATTTTATGAAGGATTTATGCGAAGAACTTTGTTTTTAGGGGCTGTTTAATTAAAGACCTTGGTGCTAGAAGTACTTAAGTCACAAAATTCACAAATTGAGATAATCGCGTTCAAATATTATTTTCATCTATAAAATGTGATCATTTTCATATTTTTGTGTTGTTCAATTAAGGGACTTAGGCACAAGTTAATGTGTTCAAATTTATGCAGTACACTTGGCTAAACCCGATAAGAAAAGGTCACAGTTTAGATTGATTTTGACAAAAATGTGACTTAAGTACTTTTAGCACTAGGGTCTTCAGTTTAACAGTAAAATAAATGACGCACCCTTACAAGAACTCATCGCAGTCCGATCTGGTCCACCCGCCTTTCCCAACAAACTATGGTTACTATACTCTCTCCCTCCGTTTCATTCAAATGAACCACAGGCTTAAGAATGGTAATAATAATAATAATAATAATAATAATAATAAAGTTCATTAAAAAAATCACGCTTCATCCCCAAAGGCTCGAAGCGCGTTACAAAAACTAAGCCTGGAGATAATAACTATCTGGAAAAGATTGTAGACATCATCATTCCAGCAGGTGTTTGCGAAATAGATGAGTTTTTAAATTTGTTTTGAAGGACTCCAGCGCCTGGCTGTTTTTGAGAGCGTCAGAATGGTGGTACAGGTATGTATTACACTTCCAGGCTGCGCTGCCAGCCCCCCCCCCCCCCCTCATCACTGTGATGTACAACCGTCACCCGTAAAGACCGTGTACGCCCCCGTTGATGTCTCGGTGAAGAAACAGAAAAAAAAAGGTTTGGGAGGAGGAGGTAAACGGCACCGAGACCTGGGTCAGGTATCACCTTACGACTTGGTTCCGCCCCTCCTCCTCCCCCATCCCAAAAACTCCGGAAAAAAAAAAACGATCCCTGTGGAGAAGGAACCCGTGGTAGATAAGAGAGAAAAGTTCATGACACTTTAGTTTCCTTCTCTCAGTCATATCATGCGATCCACTTTTCACACTCTCTCATCGATCATGGTATCCATTTTACCCACTTTGCATGCAAGATTGTCTATTTTCACAAACAGGTGATATTCTATCACAAACAGGTGATATTCTATCACATCCACATGATCCACATAACTAAGTGTACTTTCAGAATGTCTCAGGTAAAAGAGAAAACAACCTGTCACACTTTATCCACGACCACAGTCACGTGGCCAACCTTTCTTTTCGTCCTTACGTGACCAACCTTTCTTTTGGTCCCAACGTGACCAACCTTTCTTTTGGTCCTACGTGACCAACCTTTCTATTGGTCCTAACGTGATTAACCTTTCTTTTGGTCCTCACGTGATCAACCTTTCTTTTGTTCCTCACGTGATCAACCTTTCTTTTTGGTCCTTTCTTTTAGTCTGTATAACCTACACAGCCGCCGGAGCAGGGCGAGACCCATCTCTCCCGATCAAACCCGTTAGATAAAGCAGAAACGTCATCCCATTGTCCTAATTCCCCCCCCCCCCTCATTTTCCATCACCTGCTTTCGGACCTCGCAACAGTTTTCCTTAACGACCCACATCATCCTCTTCAAACCCTTCCACGCCGTGGCTCGGGGGACAATCTCCCCACCTTTGAACACTCGCAGATAAACATCACACGCACGAGTGAGCGCAGATTAGCTGGGTCTTCCGTAACCTTTGAACCGCTGTTTAGCGGTAAGTACGGCAGATACTCATCTGAACTACACCCTTTATGGCTACGCCACGCCATCTGAACTATATCCTTTATGGCTACTCTACGCCCTCGTGAGTATACGTAACTCTTTAATCCATATAACAAGCGTACCTTAGCGCCACCCTACCGTATTCACGGCTCTTCCCGTGTCTGATCGGATGCCCCCCCCCCCCCCCCCAAAAAAAAGACGATTACCGGACGGATTGTTTTCGATCACTTTGTTCATTAAAACAAATAGTAGAAACGACATGCTAAGCAATGGCGGCGGCGATGCATGAATTTCCTATCTACTCAAGTAACTTGTCTAAAAAAAAACATGCGCTCGAGTAACGCACTCTATAAGAATCCCAAATAGTGTTATAAGTCAAGTCCTGGGAATTTTATTTAGCGCGCCTATTAAACACAGCGTTACAGCCACGCACACACATACACAGAGAATACTTAAAAAAAATTATAATTTTTTTTTTTAAATTTTTTTCTTTTTTTAATGTTGTACAGCATTTCTCAACCTGTGGCCCATTCCCAGGCGTCGCCTAACACCATCGAAAAACACATATACTAACAGTTATGAAGTAGCAACGAAAATAATTTTGTGGTTGGTGGTCGCCACAGCATGAGGGACTCTATTAAAGGGTCGCGGCATTAGGAAGGTTGAGAACCACTGATGTAGTGCATCGAAATCCTAACACGAGGTTGGCTTTATTAAAAGCTCCGACAGGAAAATGAGCACGCGGGGAAAATAAAATCGATTAAAACCTCAGGTTGATTCGTGGTGTTATTCAGAAAGCAAAGAAAAGAGAAAGTTTGATCTAACCTTGAACTAACGTGGACAAAATACGGTGAATTTTTACGAGACCTGATCTCTAAGTCTGATCAAAGCCCAACCCTCATACATGGAACGATGATGTATTTAACCCCCCCTCCCCCTTTTCCAAAATCCTCCACCACGCCACAATCCCATTTGTTTATGTTCAGACGTAATTTTTTAAAATATATATCTTTAGATTTGAATATCCTGAATGCAAAAAATAGTTTTCTGACTAGATAGTGCTTCACTTTGGGTTTGGAGGACGTAGAAAGGGAGAATGAACACACACAAAAAAAAAAAGGGGGGGGGGGGTAGGTGGTGGGAAAAGAAAGGTTGGGGGGGGGGCGTATTTTCCAAAATTATTGATCTACACTTATTTCTATTAGAACGGTGTAAGTATTTTGCCCACCCCGGAAGGGGGGGGGGCGCTTCAACTTTAATACCAACTTTATTAAACCGAGGCTCTTGGGGTAAGACACTTAAAGAGTTAGGGGGGTTAAACAGTCCACCTATATTCATCGTGACCGGAGGCTACCTGGGCTTGTTGTCCCCCGCTCAGGCAGGTCAAAGAGTTTAATTTATCAACGAGATGATCAGATATATTGACAGAAATAGGTAGGGGGGGGGGGTTACTGTCTTGCCTGGGACGCAAAATGTGGAGTAAAGGTGCGACGTCCAGGTGTGACGACCAGGTGAGACAATAGAGGATGATATTTAAATGTTTCTGAAGAAGACTTTGTATGATCAATTGGGAAAACACCGGCACATGTTTTTTAGACCGTTTCTGAGGTTCGATGTTGCCTAGGGACTTTGTCAATAAGACAATGAATGTGTACATCTAAGGTTCAATGGTGCCTAGGGACATTAGGAGCAAAGTATTTTAATAAGACAATGAATGTGTACATCTAAAGTTCAATGATGCCTAGGGACATGAGGAGCAAAGTCTTTTAATAAGACAATGAATGTGTACATCTAAAGTTCAATGATGTCTAGGGACATGAGGAGCAAAGTCTTTTAATAAGACAATGAATGTGTACATCTAAAGTTCAATGATGCTTAGTGACATTAGGAGCAAAGTCTTTTAATAAGACAATGAATGTGTACATCTAAGGTTCAATGATGCCTAGGGACATTAGGAGCAAATAATTTTTAAAATGACAATTAGTGTGTACTGTAAATCCTTAAAGTCCATGTCCTAAATGAATACATATCACACAGAAAAGTTCCCCCAAAACATCAATAAACTTGATATATCTGACAGACATTTAAGACTTTTTAACACAAATAAACTTGATATATTTGCTGGCTATTTAAGACTTTTGGTCGGTCCCTTGAAATGTTCGGGTCGTAAAACGTGGCATCAGCCTGTGATTTCAAGTGATGTTCTTTGCCCATAAATTCATTTTCTTGACGCTCGTAGGAATTTAGGCATCTAGGCGTTTAGTTTATACCAATGAAATGTAACAGCATGCTTTTTTTTTAAATTCAAGTTTTCCCAACTGCAGCCCATCAAATATTGAACTTGAAATAGCAGCGAGCATTCATCGCATACATGAAGAACTCTATAAGAAATCATATGTTCTATCTACCCACGTGTCGTTTGTATGTTACTTTAAGATGAATCTCATCTCTGATCCCATAGATCTGCCCGTTAATTTAGTTCAATACCCGGCCAACAAATGGCAGGTTACGATGAATCTCATCTCTGATCCCGTTCATCTCCCCGTAAATTTAGTTCAATACCCGGCCAACCAATGGCAGGTTACGATGAATCTCATCTCTGATCCCATTCATCTGCCCGTAAATTTAGTTCAATACCCGGCCAACCAATGGCAGGTTACGATGAATCTCATCTCTGATCCCATTCATCTGCTCGTTAATTTAGTTCAATACCCGGCCAACCCATGGCAGGTTACGATGAATCTCATCTCTGATCCCGTTCATCTCCCCGTAAATTTAGTTCAATACCCGGCCAACCAATGGCAGGTTACGATGAATCTCATCTCTGATCCCATTCATCTGCCCGTAAATTTAGTTCAATACCCGGCCAACCAATGGCAGGTTACGATGAATCTCATCTCTGATCCCATTCATCTGCTCGTTAATTTAGTTCAATACCCGGCCAACCCATGGCAGGTTACGATGAATCTCATCTCTGATCCCGTTCATCTCCCCGTAAATTTAGTTCAATACCCGGCCAACCAATGGCAGGTTACGATGAATCGCATCTCTGATCCCATTCATCTGCTTGTTAATTTAGTTCAATACCCGGCCAACAAATGGCAGGTTACGATGAATCTCATCTCTGATCCCGTTCATCTCCCCGTAAATTTAGTTCAATACCCGGCCAACCAATGGCAGGTTACGATGAATCCCATCTCTGATCCCATTCATCTGCCCGTTAATTTAGTTCAATACTCGGCCACCAATGGCAGGTTACGGTGAATCTCATCTCTGATCCAGCAAAATATTGCTAAACGGTAATAAGAATACTGACTCAGGCGATGACTCAGGCAACGACTCAGGCAACGACTCAGGCAACGACACAGTCAACGATCGAGGCAATGCCTCTGGCAATGACTCGGGAAATGATTCGGGAAATGACTCGGGAAATGACTCGGGAAATGACTCGGGAAATGACTCTGACAATGACTCAGACAATAGAATACAATAAATATGTAGTATCTGGACAACGCTATAAATACGCGATATAGATATAATAAGACGCACTGGCATACAGAGAGAAAAAGGAAGAGACACACTGACACAGAGAGAGAGGGGAGTGAGAGAGGGGGGTGAGAGAGACGAGACAAACGGACAGTCACACCCACACATAGAGAAAGAGAGGGAAGACACACTGAAACACACACAGGCAGAGAGATAAAGGAGACACACAAACACACACAGACAGAGAGATGAGACACACTGACACACACATGAGAGAGATATGAGACACACTGACAGAGGGAGAGAGATGAAACACACTGACAGAAAGAGAGAGAGAAATGAGACACACGGACAGATAGAGATCGATGAGACACACTGACAGAGAGAGATGAGACACACTGACAGAGAAAGATAGAGAGATGAGACGCACTGATAGAGAGAGATGAGACACACTGACAGAGGGAGATGCGACACACTGACAGAGAGATATTAGACTCACTGACACAGAGAGATGAGACACACTGACACAGAGAGAGATGAGACACACTGACACAGAGAGAGAGATGAGACACACTGACAGAGAGAAATGAGACACTGACACTGACAGAGAGAGATGAGACCCACTGACACAGAGATAGATGAGACACTGACACAGAGAGAGCTGAGGCACACTGACACAGAGAGAGCTGAGACACACTGACACAGGGGAGATGAGATACACTGACACAGAGAGATGTGTCCTCATGATACAAGTCAAATGTTTCCTCATGATACAAGTCAAATGTGTCCTCGTTATACAAGTCAAATGTGTCCTCGTTATACAAGTCAAATGTGTCCTCATGATACAAGTCAAATGTGTCCTCATGATACGAATCAACAATCTATGAAGACACCACTAACACGTCTTATGAATGTCATTACTTAATACACAGGGCATGACGGGCACAAAGACCTGATGTCTGACAACAACGGGGTCTCTTATCTCCCCATCTCATCCTTGTACACGCACTAGTAGCCCGAGCGTACACATTGTGGACTGTATGTCCTTTTATCCCCCCAGCATTTTAAGTTATCTGTCTACATGATATAACATACATTTCTTGCAATATGTGCACGTCGAAATGTGTCTTATAGATCTAGGTGGACCTGTGACCTATAGATCTAGACGGATCTGTGACCCATAGATTCTAGAAGGACCTGTGACCTATAGATCTAGAAGGACCTGTGACCTATAGATCTAGAAGGACCTGTGACCTATAGATCTAGAAGGAACTGTGACCTATAGGTTCTAGAAGGACCTTTTACCCATATATTCTAGAAGGACCTGTGACCTATAGATCTAGAAGGACCTGTGACCCATATATTCTAGAAGGACCTGTGATCTATAGATTCTAGAAGGACCTGTGACGTATAGATCTAGAAGGACCTTTGACCTATAGATCTAGAAGGAACTGTGACCTATAGATTCTAGAAGGACCTGTGACCTATGGATTCTAGAAGGACCTATGACAGATTCTAGAAGGACCTGTGACCTATAGATTCTAGAAGGACCTTTTACCCATATATTCTCGAAGGACCTGTGACCGATAGATTCTAGAAGGACCTGTGACCTATAGATTCTAGAAGGACCTGTGACCTATAGATTCTAGAAGGACCTGTGACCTATGGATTCTAGAAGGACCTGTGACCTATGGATTCTAGAAGGACCTGTGACCTATGGATTCTAGAAGGACCTTGACCTATAGATTCTAGAAGGACCTGTGACCTGTAGATTATAGAAGGACCTGTGACCTATAGATCTAAAAGGACCTTTGACCTATAGATTCTAGAAGGACCTGTGACCCATATATTCTAGAAGGAACTTTGACCTATAGATTCTAGAAGGACCTGTGACCCATAGATTCTAGAAGGACCTGTGACCTATAGATTACTGAAGGACCTGTGACCTATGGATTCTAGAAGGACCTGTGACCTATGGATTCTAGAAGGACCTTGAGCTATAGATTCTAGAAGGACCTGTGACCTGTAGATTCTAGAAGGACCTGTGACCTATGGATTCTAGAAGGACCTGTGACCTATAGATTCTAGAAGGACCTGTGACCTATAGATCTAGAAGGACCTTTGAACTATAGATTCTAGAAGGACCTGTGACCTATAGATCTAGAAGGAACTTTGATCTATAGATTCTAGAAGGACCTGTGACCTATAGATTCTAGAAGGACCGTGACCTATAGATTCTAGAAGGACCTGTGACCCATATATTCTAGAAGGACCTTTGACCTATAGATTCTAGAAGGATCTGTGACCGATAGTTTCTAGAAGGACCTGTGACCTATAGATCTAGAAGGACCTTTGACCTATAGATCTAGAAGCAACTGTGACCTATAAATTCTAGAAGGACCTGTGACCCATAGATTCTAAAAGGACCTGTGACCCATGGATTATAGAAGGACATTTGACCTATAGATTCTAGAAGGAACTGTGACCCATATATTCTAGAAGGACCTGTTACCTATATATTCTAGAAGGACCTGTGACCTATAGATCTAGAAGGACCTGTGACCTATAGATTCTAGAAGGATCTGTGACCTATAGATTCTAGAAGGACCCTTGACCTATAGATTCTAGAAGGACCTGTGACCTATGGATTCTAGAAGGACCTGTGACCTATGGACTCTAGAAGGACCTGTGACCTATAGATTCTAGAAGGACCTGTGACCTATAGATTCTAGAAGGACCTGTGACCTATGGATTCTAGAAGGACCTGTGACCTATAGACTCTAGAAGGACCTGATAACACTGGAAGGCTCGAGGTGCCATTACTACAAACAGCTAGTGCAGACAAACTGTTGCATTGGCTTTGAACAAATAGTTAGTTTGTGTGCACTTCAATGGATAGCTAGGAAAATAAGTGACTGAAGGCTTTCGGGGGAGACCGGAAAATAAAGTCAGCTAACCCTAATTGATTTCCAGCCCCCACCCCGCTCTTCTCACTATCACAACAAATTTCTGCAGTCCATTACATCAAAATACGGAAAATGAGAAACGGTAACTGCTACTTCTCACTTATTGACCAATGATTCTCAGCCGTGTGCCGTTGGGCCCAAAAGTTCTTACATGTTATTTCCCTTTACGAGCAACCCCCCACCTCTCTTCCCTTCCCACCCCCTTCCCCCGTAGGCTATAGTGCTTTTATTATTTTATTTATTTTTTGCTGTTCCGCCGCTGATGAAGAGAATTATATTCAAAAATGTGATTTACCTGATTTTGTCACTCCGAGAGTACGACAGCTGAGCATGCCCCGGGTTAGGCTAGATTTAAATAGGAGATAACTTGGTAAGGGGGGGGGGGATACCTCGGTGACTGGGAGTTGGTTGATGCAGAAAGCATTTATTAAAAAAAAAAAAGTACAATGGGGTGGGGGTGGCGGGCTCTTGTGAAAGACTGGCTCAGATAAAGTTGAATAGGTCGTATTTCTTGATATATCCCCGAATGACCAGCCTTTTGAAACCAGATGTAACGTTAGGGCACAGAAAGCTTCAAAAGCCCATAACATTTAGTCGCAAATATAGATCAGTTGTCCCTATACCTTTACATTTCCCGTATACCTTCAAATTTCCCAGATACCTTCTAATTTTTCATTTACCTTCAAAGTTCCCCACATGCATTCAAGTTTTCTATTATATATGTATAGGTTACTATATACCTTTGTTTCCCATATACCTTTGTTTCCCATATACCTTTGTTTCCCATATACATTTGTTTCCCATATACATTTGTTTCCCATAAACCTTTAGGCTACTGTATACCTTTGTTTCCCATATACCTTAAGGTTACTATATACCTTTTTGCATATACCTTTGTTTCCCCATATACTTTTGTTTACCGTATACCTTTAGGTTAGTATATACTTACCTTCAAGTTTCTCATTTACTTTAAGTCGGCATTGTATTCTAAAGGTCAAGGTCAGTTGTTCCGGTCAGGGGGATCCTATTTGACCGCAGTTAGGCGCAAATATTCGCAACTATTTACTCTATAAATTATGTCATCTTAGATTGAGCGGAAAAACATTGAAGAAGACTCCATCCGACTTGTCCGAACTAACAATAAAAGACAATAACAATAACAAGACAATAACAATAACAAGACAATAACAATAACAAGACAATAACAATAACAAGACAATAACAATAACAAGACAATAACAATAACAAGACAATAACAATAACAAGACAATAACAATAACAAGACAATAACAATAACAAGACAATAACAATAACAAGACAATAACAATAACAAGACAATAAAAATAACAAGACACTTTTTTGACAAGAAAGTCAGAAGGATTTTAAATTTGAATTTAAAAAAAAAAAATTTGCGCACATTTTAAGCTTTTGCTTGGAATCACGGTTACGTAACGATTGTGATTTTTATGGCGCCACTTTATCAGAAAGCGCACTGGTGTGAAACGTTTGCCCCCCAGCAAGCACCCGGGGCGTATCGTTGCGGAACAAAGTCGCACTAACCTGCACAAGGTGCGTCTGGAGGCGATTGCCTAAAAGCGAAAGTCCATTAGCACAAAACACAACGGGATCTCAGCGAGCCTGCCTTTTATGTTTAAAGTAAATACAAATTGTAGGAACATTAATCTAATTTCTCTTGCAAGAAGAAAATGCTCGAAATTAGGTGTCTTTGTTTCGGAGATTCGTTCAATATGCTCTTCAGGGTCAAGGACGTCAGTCTCGGATGTCTCTTTGATTGAAGGTTTTTTTATATATAAGTATATGATATACCGTTGGACTGGGGGTGGGGGAGGGTGTGTAAACACGCTTACAACTGAAAACTAAATTCATTTTGTTGGTTTAAAGTAATTCAAACAACATTGTGTTGACACTGTGCATTTTGAGCCCTTTTGAAGCTGTTGCGCCTAAATTGTGGAACAGTTTGCCTCAATCTTTCAGGGACACTGATATGATAAAGAGTCATTTAAGAAACATTTAAATCCTTTTTTTTTCTTTAAATAGATTTTAGGACATGAGAGCCCTGCGAGCATGCTATAGCAGACGCTATAGTGAATAATGAAAGGACTCAAATCAGCATCATCACTAATATGTATATAAGATTTGATTGAGGAACTTTTTTCGCGCCTCATGTATTTTCAGCCCTTACAATTGTAGCACATGTATATGCAGCATTTGTATTTCTAACGCTTGTATTAACAGGATCCATACGTCTTATTATTATTATCATTATTATAAGAAGTTTTTTTTAAAGCGTAGTACCCCAAGCTAGGGCTGGGCTCACCACGCTGTACGTACACTTTAACAAACATAATCATGAACTTAAAGATTAAAATACATTAATTAAATAAAACAAAACAAATGTGTATTCGCCCAACCATTCCATAAATTTTTAAATGTCAAGCCGTGGACGGCATCCAGCAGTATCGTCTATCGGTCAGAGGGGGGGAATCAGTCAGGATAGTAGAGTTTAAAGATATGTGTTTTGAGAGACGTTTTGAAGGCTGTGATGGTTGATATATTGCGGATGTGTAGTGGAAGAGAATTCCTTTGTTTGGGGGCACAGAAAGAGAAAGATCTTTCACGTCTTCACTTGTATTTGAATAACTCCTCCCCCCCCCCCCCAGATATTGTAATCGAGGGACCTGTTTTTGTAGGACCAGGAGTTTTAGCACCGACAATTTGTGGCACGTGCAATGGTAGCACCCTTATTGGCAGCACTCGTAGTAATAGTAGTATAAGTGCTTGCATCCCTGACTCTTGTATTTGTGGCTCTTGTCCTTTTACCATCATCACATCCGCTACACGCGATTGAGAATACCAAGAATGTAATGAATGCTAAATCCGGAACCCATTGAAACGAATGCAAACTTCAAAATGCATGTCATAAAATAGAACCGATCCGATGCATTGACTTAGGGGACGAGCATATTAAGAAATATTTCATTATTTGCAATCACAATAAAATCACAAATTGTAATTCTCTCGGTATATAGGTATGGCTGTAACGCAGTGTTCAACAGACGCGCAAACTAAACTGCTCATTCCTACCAAAGACAATCAGGGACTGGAACAAGCTTCCAAAAGGAACAGTTGAGGCGACAAAACTTGACTCATTTGCGTCTCTTGCCTCAGGCCTTCCAACCCCTAGTGCATGATACGCTCAAACAGTTACTCTTATGTAACCAGTGAAATTTCCTCATCAACACCAGGCACAGAGACATTGCAAATCCCATCTACATTCATAGGAGCCATAATGATCAATAAATTGATCGTGGGCCCTTAATATATAGAAGAAGAAGAAGTTAAAACTAATTGGAATTCTCATAAAGTGCGTTGCTTGAAATCATTTTTGTCAAGGAGCTCTAGCGCAGCGGCTCTCAGCCTGTGGGTTGCGACCCCTTTGGGGTAACACTTTTCCGATCATCCAAGCGAGCAGTCGATTGTAGCGTTGTTAATGTACGACAGTGTCTCCCAAAGTGTGGTACACAGCTGGTGAAAGTTTGGGAGACGCTGGTGTACGGGACAAATTTGCCACAGCTCGGTGCAAACAGTGTTACATGAGATGGTGAATTGTCCTCAGGCGAGACCGTAGGTACATGTCATTTTAAGATAAGCGTGGTCACGAGATATGTCGTAAAGATGCGCCCATGTACAGGAAATGTCCTAAATATGTGTGCTTTTATAAGAGATGTCCTAAACTAAAGGTGGATGCAAGCACAAGAGATTTCCTAAAGGTGAGTGCATGTACAAGAGATGTCCTAAAGATGGGTGCATGTACAAGAGTGTCGTAAGGATGGTTGCATGTACAAGACATGTCCTAAAGATGGGTGCATGTACAAGAATGTCGTAAAGAGGGTTGCATGTACAAGAAATGTTATAAAGATGGTTGCATGTACAAGAGTGTCGTAAAGAGGGTTGCATGTACAAGAAATGTCCTAAAGATGGTTGCATGTACAAGAGTGTCGTAAAGAGGGTTGCATGTACAAGAAATGTCCTAAAGATGGTTGCATGTACAAGAGTGTCATAAAGAGGGTTGCATGTACAAGAAATGTCCTAAAGAGGGTTGCTTCTACAAGAAATGTCCTAAAGATGGTTGCATTGATAAGAAAAGTCGTTAAGGATTGGGGTATGTATAAGAAATGGTGGGTGTATTAAGAAATTTATGTCGTAAAGGTGGGTATATGTATAAGAAATTGATATCTTAAAGGTGGGTGTATGTAAAAGAAATTGATGTCGTAAAAGTGGGTGTATGTATAAGAAATTGATGTCGTAAAAGTGGGTGTATGTATAAGAAATTGATTTCGTAAAGGTGAGTGTATGTATAAAAAATTGATGTCGTAAAAGTGGGTTTATGTATAAGAAATTGATTTCGTAAAGGTGGGTGTATGTATAAGAAATTGATGTCGTAAAAGTGGGTGTATGTATACGAAATTGATGTCGTAAAAGTGGGTGTATGTATAAGAAATTGATTTCGTAAAGGTGGGTGTATGTATAAGAAATTGATGTCGCAAAAGTGGGTTTATGTATACGAAATTGATTTCGTAAAGGTGGGTGTATGTATAAGAAATTGATTTCGTAAAGGTGTTTGTATGTATAAGAAATTGATGTCGTAAAGGTGGGCGCAGGTTTACAAAATGTAAAGATAAATGTAGGTAATGACATGCTGTAAAGATTAGCGCTTGTGTAAGAAATTTGTAGAAGACAGTTAGTACATATAAACTGTGGTAAAGGTGATTTTATATACAAGCATTGCTATATAAATGAGCTTACGAACACGAATGGTCGTAGAAATGAGTTATGTACAAAAATTGTCGTATAAGTAAGCTGATGATCAGGAATTGTCGTAAAAGCGAGTTTAGATACAAAAATTGTCGAAGTAAGTTTATGTGAAAGAATAGTCGTAGAAGTAAGTTGATGTACACGGATTGTAAAAGTTAGTTTATGTACAAGAATTGTAGAAGTTAGTTTATGTACAAGAATTGTAGAAGTTAGTTTATGTACAAGAATTGTGGAAGTTAGTTTATGTACAAGAATTGTGGAAGTTAGTTTATGTACAAGAATTGTAGAAGTTAGTTTATCTACAAGAATTGTAGATGTTAGTTTATGTAAGAGATCTTTGCATAAAGGTGAGTTTATGTACAAGATGATTGTATCTATACACGATGGTTAACTAATTGCTGAGTCTTTGTATGATTATATACACTGTGGCTATCCCCATGGTAACAATAATTGGCATTTTAGGGAACGTCGTCTTTGTCATGGCGCGCAAACTTTTTATTCATCTTTTCAAAATATAGTGCAAAACTAAATCTTTGCGCACAGCTTCTCAAAAAAAAAAAATGAAAAAAAAATGCGAAGTACCTTAAGTGTCTACCATTACATAGAATTCTGAGGAGACTCCTCCGTCAACTGACTCACCTCTATGAACGTCTACTTCTACGAACCATTGAACACAAACACGTGACTGTCCTCAAAGGCAACAAACTCACACCTAAAGGACCACCCTAAACTTTACATTGAAAGACCCCGCCACTATAACCCTCGCATGGCTTCAGTACACACGACAACAAAGTTGAAACTGACGACAAGACGCTTCCCCAACATGGACCCCAGCGACAATGTCTCTATCATTTTTTACGTTGCTCAACAAAACAAAAAAAAGAAAAAAAAGGATGGCTTCTTGTTGTGTTGTGTGGTATCTATCAAACAGAATCGTTCGTGTGTTGTTAAGGGTTTGATTGTTCGTGCTGCTTTCATTTTAATTTAACTAGTTCTCCCCATATCTCCTGGGCTGGCAACTCTTTTCAATCATAGATGAAGTGACGACATCTTGGTGCCCCCCGAGATGTATGAAAAGATGGCGAAAGAGAATTAAACGTGGCATAAAGGGAAGGGTGCTCAAATTAATGGTCGGTGGCGCGCCTTGGCTTTTTTTTAAAATATACTTTTCAAATAGATTTTTATACCCGGATTCGTCCATGAATGGATTCGTTACGTGGAAACACAAGTTTAGCAGATGATGCAGGCTCGCCCAGACATAATAGGATAGTTTTTGAGTGATAATAAAGGATGCCGTCGATAGCAGAAGCCAGCGATGCTCTTATCCCCCATGAGCATCTGATTAGGGCTCTTATCCCCATTGACTGCTGCGCAGCCTTCTACCCGCGGACCTTATCTGCTTCCACATCGTCGAGCTCTTCTTTGTCGCCTGACGGATCCTCTTTCGGGTGGGCTCCAACAGGACAATGCTGAGCGGGCTGTTTCCCCCTGGCGGTGAAGTTTAGTGCGAGATAACGGCGGGCGGCCTTGACCCAAAGAGCCCGCGATAGGCGGCAGTATTTGATGGAGCGACCAGAGGCAGTGGCGGCGATTACCCTTCCCAATTTCGTAGTGCATCTGTGACTTAGGTTACAAAGGGTCGGCGAGAGAGAGAGAGAGAGAGAGAGAGAGAGAGAGAGAGAGTGAGAGGGAGATAGAAAATGCTAATCCAGCTTTGCAACATTGGTGTGTGCCTACCTGCATATGGTAAATCTTAATATTGTTTCCAAGTCAACGCCAAGAGTTCAGAATGTTACGATGGCACGACTAATGAGATTATTGTGGTCAAAAGGTGTGTGTGTGGTGTGGGGTGGGGAGACAGTTGGGATGGGAGAACAAAGTTCAGAGGCGATTAAACTAAACCTCACATCTTTCATTTTAATGTTTCAAACATGCGGTGTGGTTGGTGGGGGGGGGGGGGGGAGAGGGCGGCGCCCTCGTGGTAGACAGCTGTGAATATAAATATGTTCTGTATGTGAACTCCCATTGTTCTTTGAATTCATTGTTGCACTATATTTAAATTTGAGGTCCCTAAGTCTTATTTGCACTTATTGGTCTCCCGGTGTCATGTTAGTACAAACTTTGGACTCTGAATGTCATGTTAGTAGAAATTTTGGACTCAGAATGTCATTTTGGTACAAACTTTGGCCTCTGAATTTCATGTTAGTACACACGTTGGCCTCTGAATGTCATGTTAGTAGAAATTTGGGACTCTGAATGTCGTGTTAGTACAAACTGTGGCCGTTGAATGTCATGTTAGTACAAACTTTGGACTCTGAGTGTCATGTTAGTACACACGTTGACCTCTGAATGTCATGTTAGTAGAAATTTTGGACTCTGAATGTTATATTAGTACAAACTTTGGCCTCTGAATGTCTTGTTAGTACAAACTTTGGCCTCCGACTGTCATGTTAGCACAAACTTTGGCTTCCGAATGTCATGTTAGCACAAACTTTGGTCTCTGAATGTCATGTTGGTACAAACTTTGGCCTCTAAATGTCAAGTTAGTACACACTTTTGCCTCTGAATGTCATGTCAGTACAAACTTTGACCTCTGAATGTCATGTTAGTACAAACCTTTGCCTCTGCATGTCATGTCAGTACAAACTTTGACCTCTGAATGTCATGTTAGTACAAACCTTTGCCTCTGCATGTCATGTCAGTACAAACTTTGCCATCTGAATGTCATGTTAGTACAAACTTTGGTCTCTAAATGTCATGTTAGTACAAACGTTGTTCTCATAATGTCATGTTAGCACAAACTTTTGACTCTAAACCTTACCTTATTTCTGCATACATTTTTCCCGCAGCCGTCTCCGTAACAACGAGACGATGGGACGAAATCACAGGGTCTGGGATTTTCGTTTTCTTTTGGAGGATAAGCTGGTTCGCTAGACAGCAAATGACATCCATCCACCCATCTGGATAACCCAAGGAAACATCATATGTGGATGATAAAGCGTGGGACCAGTCGCGTCGCAGGAGTTGCCAGTATTGTCACTATGTCAATGTCAAACCGCCTACGGGAATAGAGGGTTTGCATTCAGAGTTGTTCTTCTGATAGATGATTTGCCACCCAACGAGGCTCATCCACCCGTGCACACAATAACATGCACATTTCTTATTGGCCTTTGACTTAGTATGTTCTGTTAGTACGCTCTTTGTACTCCGTATTTCTTATTTGTACCAACAGAAAGACCCTATTGTCTTATTAGTGCACACAGAAACCTCCGAATGTCCTATTTGTACACACAGAAACCTCTAACTGTCGTATTTGTACAGAAATGAAGCTATGTAACGAGAGAGTCCCCCAGCGATGAACTACAAACAGCATGTACGACTTTTACCTACACACCCCGTGGCTATACACCTTTAACCTACACACTTTGTTTCATTTACTAAAATGACTTCCACACAGGTTTCTATTTGACAATATAATACGTGTGCTTTTTAAAAAATCCTTTACATAAACTTCGCGTTTTTTCATGTGTTCCTTTTTGGCTGGGCTGCAAAATCGTCGGACGGCTCATTGACTCACTTCCCGTCAACCTATTGAGCTGAAACTTGGCACATAGAATAGTTGCCAATGACAACAAGGTCTTTCCCATTTTCAACTACACAACCCAACCACAACCCAACCACAACCCCCAATAAATCAGTTGTTCTTTTTAAGGGAAAGAAATATGATGGCCATGATTTCACGAAACAATTTTTTTCCCCGAAAACTGCACTTAAGGATACTGAAATTCGTTTTAAAAAAAATATCGCAAGTGCTTTTGGTGCGCAATATTTTCTTTTGTTTTCTGAAAATGTTGCTGAAGTAAATCTGCGGTGTGAAAAGTGGATGGGACATTAGAATATTAATAATAATAGAATATAAACCCAAACACGTGGGAGGAAGAAGCAAAGGATCGAATATCATGGCGTTCCACTTTACACGGGAGCTCCATGCAGCGTGAAGTTAGCAGAACAGCGGCTGCAGAGCGCAAGAGACATGTCAGGAAGGCACGGTCTGACTCTGCTCCCGGAGATGCCCCATCATTCCCCAGCGCCTCGACTGCACAATAACATTTCGTGCCAGAATCGGCCTCATAAGCCATCTGCGCACCCACAGACAGAACTGGCACAAATCTGATGATTTAAGTGGTCACTGTCGTCTCCCGACTGATGAACAACAACAACAACAACAACAACGTGAACAACAGAAATTAGGGGACTGCAGTTAGGGAACTTTTTAAAATCTTTTTTAAATTCATTTTATAATATTATTTTTTTTGGGGGGGGGGGGGGGGGTGTCGAGTTTTTTTAGAACTATATCGTTCCGTCTTTCTTGTGCACCTTGATCCACGGCGCATTCAAATCCACCACTGAGTTGTTCCGTTGGGCGCCATTGAAAATGAATGTATGGTGAGGCAGTTGCTTGAGCTAACTGGCGCATACAGAGCATCACGTCGCGGGAAAGTCGCGTATCGCCAAACGGCATCTTCCACTAACCGCTGGCCAAAAAT
This sequence comes from Omphiscola glabra, assembly GCA_964017045.1. Lineage (NCBI taxonomy): Eukaryota > Metazoa > Mollusca > Gastropoda > Lymnaeidae > Omphiscola > Omphiscola glabra. The sequence continues at coordinate 5,021,713 of OZ024798.1, read as the reverse complement.
GTACGGGGAAATCTCGAACGGCCGATTGAGTTCAAGCCGCCGTGCAGGTAAATGGCGCGTAGCGTTGTTTTGTTGAGCAAATTACAAGGGCTAATGAGGTGGGTCAACCCCCTGTTGCCACCATTTGCATGTGACCACTAATGACACGGACTGTTTCAGTTACATTTCTATTGCGTAACATTTAGCATATACGAAACGGACATTTTTAACAACTTTGCACCTGTGACCTGAGTGTTTTACATTGTAAATTACAAGAATGTAAATCGACCAAAAAAAAAAAAAAGATTCAGAATCCAAAGCGTTATTTGCCAAAAATATTTCATACCAACTTGTTCAATTGCACGTTCATGAACGAATTCTCTCCCTTTTCGGAAAATATGGCGTATTTTTTATTGTGTTTTTTGTTGTTGTTTTGTTAGGAAGCCCTCGATAAACAGCGTCAGGAATAAACATTAATAATTAAGGTGTTTTTTTTTAATGAACGAAATGATTTTGGTCAAAATGTACTTTAATGGTCAACTCAGAAGGGGTGATCCCTGGAGCCTCATTAAGATCTGCACACATCCCGTCTCATTTATTTCTATAGAAACGCTCTATTGTAAGGTCAGATCCTATCTATTGAAAGGTCAGATCCTCTCTATTGTAAGGTCAGATCCTCTCTATTGTAAGGTCAGATCCTCTCTATTGTAAGGTCAGATCCTCTCTATTGTAAGGTCAGATCCTCTCTATTGTAAGGTCAGATCCTCTCTATTGTAAGGTCAGATCCTCTCTATTGTAAGGTCAGATCCTCTCTATTGTAAGTTCAGATCCTCTCTATTGTAAGGTCAGATCCTCTATTGTAAGGTCAGATCCTCTCTATTGTAAGGTCAGATCCTCTCTATTGTAAGGTCAGATCCTCTCTATTGTAAGGTCAGATCCTCTCTATTGTAAGGTCAGATCCTCTCTATTGTAAGGTCAGATCCTCTATTGTAAGGTCAGATCCTCTCTATTGTAAGGTCAGATCCTCTCTTTTGTAAGGTCAGATCCTGTCTATTGTAAGGTCTGATCCTCTCTATTGTAAGGTCAGATCCTCTCTATTGTAGGTCAGATCCTCTCTATTGTAAGGTCAGATCCTCTATTGTAAGGTCAGATCCTCTCTATTGTAAGGTCAGATCCTCTCTATTGTAAGGTCAGATCCTCTCTATTGTAAGGTCAGATCCTCTATTGTAAGGTCAGATCCTCTCTATTGTAAGGTCAGATCCTCTCTATTGTAAGGTCAGATCCTCTCTATTGTAAGGTCAGATCCTCTCTATTGTAAGGTCAGATCCTCTCTATTGTAAGGTCAGATCCTCTCTATTGTAAGGTCAGATCCTCTATTGTAAGGTCAGATCCTCTCTATTGTAAGGTCAGATCCTCTCTATTGTAAGGTCAGATCCTCTCTATTGTAAGGTCAGATCCTCTCTATTGAAAGGTAACATCCTCTCAATTGTAAGGTCAGATCCTCGCTATTGTAAGTTCAGATCCTCGCTATTGTAAGGTCACTACATCTCTAATGTGGTAACCAGACAAAACGACAAAAGACAAAACGACAAGTGACAAAACGACAAGGTGACAAAACGACAAGATGGCAAAACGACAAGGTGACAAAACGACAACGTGACAAATCGACAAGGTGACAAAACGACAACGTGACAAAACGACAAGGTGACAAAACGACAAGTTTTCAACGCCAAATCATCCTCCGTCTTTAATGCCTTATATACAATAAAGTAAGGTCAACTTTTTAAGATATTTTACATGCCTTATCGTTGGAGAAACACGGTATTCGGTTAACAGACTTGCGCATAATTACATTAAAATGAGATTAATTACCATTATAATTACATGACCTATATTTGTAATTATCTACAATTTACATTACTTCATTCAAAAGTGTACTTAATTACCATTACAAATTACTCCACTATTGACCTGTAATTACAATTACTTTTTTTTTATTTAAACATTGTTTTAGTTAGTCATATTTCCTTTTACAGTGCAGTACATGTACATTTTTGGGAACCCGATTTTGGATTTTATTGTTATACAAGAAAGTCAGAGAAGTTCATTAAATGATTTTACTGTATATTTGAATACACAATCATATTTTGTAGCAGACCCTTAAAAATTTCAGTGATTGTATGTGTGTATGAGCAACCATGACATAATTTAAATTATGCTCATTCCTTGGAGACAAAATGTATGTCATATTGGGTCAAAGTACTATATGAGTATGTTGTATACCATGACACTATATTCATAAAGATGTGATCTGCTATTCAGTATTTTCACTTTTACTCTGAAAATACTTATTTACTGAGCAATTAAAAAAGGACAAATTACATGGATATTAATTAATTACAATTACTAATTACAGTAATTAAAAATAAAATGTATAATTAATTAAAGTTTTTAATTATTATCTCAAGTATGTCTGTTATTATGCATAAGATTAGGATCTCAAAAGGTCTATTACTATCTAATTACACTGTACAGGAAACTGCACTAACACAGCACTACACTGTTGCACACCAACTCCAGCAAGCGTGGGTTTGTGGTTAAGGGCTAGAGATTAGGAACTTGATGCAAGCGTGGGTTTGTGGTTAAGGGCTAGAGATTAGGAACTTGATGCAAGGGAGGGTTTGTGGTTAATGGCTAGAGATTAGGAACTTGATGTAAGTGTGGGTTGGTGGTTAAGGGCTTAAAGATTCGAAACTCGCTGCACGTGTGGGTTTGTGGACAAATAATTGTGTGGTTGGGGGTCGCCACGACATGAATAACTTTATTAAAGGGTCGCGGCATTATGAATGTTGAGAACCACTGTTCTAGGGCTTAACCGGGTGCAGTTTTTTTCGCACCAAGTCCGAGTGTTACCCAAAAAAATAAAAAAAACTTTTCATGTTCTATGATATGCCACTAAATCTGCTGCCCAATGTGGTAGTGAGAGTGCCTTGCCTTCGCCTGCCGTTTGTGTCACGATATAATCACTGATGGCAACAGGAAGTTGCCGGATGCCGGAGTAGAGCTGACGTTGTACGCACGTGTGACAGATAAACACGAAAAATAACAGCACCGAAAAAATAGCCGACTTCTCCTATAGAAAAAAACCATCCTCTGTACCTGAGTTCAGACGTCACGCACGAAGCTCGCTGAGTGGCAGATTTTTTTTCCACTCAGTACTATTAATATAAAACATTTGGGGGGTGGGGGGGGGGGTCGAAAAGGAAACGGGAAACACAAGAAGCTATACACACTTATATATATATATTTTCCGCTTGATTGAAATGCAAATGATCGTTTTAAAAGTCACGACTAAAAATTATTGATTATCATTTTTTTCTGAGAATTACCAACTTCCTGTCTACGTTGAAGTATAAAACAGTCATAAGAGATGCTAAAGATTATATAAGCAAAAAGTCAAATAACTTAACAGTTAATCATTTTAAAACAATAATTTTAAGATACATTTCGTACAGGTCGTACTATCCAAAAGATGTTTGTATTAGGTGTGTCATGTGTTAAAAAGTAATATGTTTATGAACTTATTATATAGGTTAACAGGGATAATCAAAATAACACACGATAGAACATTAGCTAACATTAAGATCCCTCCAATAACCTTGTAGCATAACGAGTGGTTCTCAACCCATACATATACTGAATGAAACACAATAATTCACAAGCAGTTTCTGTTTTTTAATATTACCATATACGAATCATGTGCATAAAAATAAAATACATTTTGATGGAGAACATAATTCTATAATAAATCACACACACTCCATCACACTCTCAATCACACACCCTCCATCACACAGCCTCTATCACACACCCTCCATCACACACTCTCAATCACACACCCTCCATCACACACCCTCCATCACACAGCCTCTATCACACACCCTCCATCCCACAGCCTCTATCACACACCCTCCATCACACAGCCTCTATCACACACCCTCCATCACACACTCTCAATCACACACCCTCCATCACACACCCTCCATCACACAGCCTCTATCACACACCCTCCATCACACAGCCTCTATCACACACCCTCCATCACACACTCTCAATCACACACCCTCCATCACACACCCTCCATCACACACCCTCCATCACACACCCTCCATCACACACCCTCCATCACACACTCTCAATCACACACCCTCCATCACACACCCTCCATCACACACCCTCCATCACACACCCTCCATCACACACCCTCCATCACACACCCTCCATTACACACTCTCAATCACATTACCCCATTACACACTCTCAATCACACATCTTTCATTACATACCCTCCATCACACACACCCTCCATCACACACACCCTACATCACACACACAATAACCCCGCACATTTTCAAATAATTTGAGAGTCTTCAGAGTAATTTAAGAAAAATGAATCAAATTTTTTGCATTGCAGGAAATGTTCAAACCCATTGACCTACATAAAGTCGTCCGAATTTATGTCGAAATAAAACATTGTTAAACATCTTATATTTATTTACCACTTTGATCACCGATAAAAGAAATGTCAGGGTCGCCTGCAGGAGTACTTGGGTCTCAGATTTGGAGTCGAACAATTTTAGCAGAAATGGGCGTGGTGAACATCTTCCAGGCTTCGAGGAAATATTCAAGAAAATATTTTTAATAGGTTGTTTCCGATTATATTTTTTATAAAGATCCAGTGTATAAAAAGGGGGGAGGGGGGCTGGGCCTGTTGATGACATTACACCTCGGAGTCTAGAATCCAAGTCGTAATCGGAATCGTTCTCGGAAACTGCGGGTTTCTGATCCTCGATAGTCGAGCAAGGAAGACAAGTCGTAGATTTCAAGCCCCAGGAAATGTCTCGCTCTCGCATTATACGACCCACGATGTCTCGCTCTCTCGCTGGGATATTTCCCCCGTATTTTACGATATGTAAAGATGGTGAGAGCTGGACACAACGCCTCTTGTGATTAGTATTGTTTTATGTGTGCAACCAACCCTCCCAGGTCGAGTTATGGATATTTTATCGCCAGGGGGCGCCCCACGACTGACTTTACTGTTGGGATCTATTTTTTTTTTCGGGTGGGCTGGTGGGGGGGGGGGGGGTGTCCTCTTTTATCGCTTTATTGGTTCTTGTCAACAAGATATCAAAATCTGTTGTTGTCAGTTCAAACCAGGCTAGAACCAAAGGAAGCCAACGAACTTCGAACATTTTTTTTGTTCTTCTCATCTTTTGTGTTTCATATTTCTAATGAAATCAGTCAAGTGGAGAAGTTGATTTTTCTTTATTTTAATAGTTAAAAGTCGGGGTTATTTAGGTTTATATTTTTATTTATTTCAGATTTTTTTATTATTAACAGAAGACTAGCCACCGATTAACAAACATTTGACGTTGTATATTTAAGACAATAAGCATCAACCGGGAGGTGGTGGGGGGGGGTGTTGTGAGGGCGGGGCAGTAATCTATTGTTACAGCATTTCTGAGCATGGTTTAAAGTAATTATTATTTTTTTTATTAGAGAATGAAATTTACGAAAATAATTCCTTGGAAAAAAAAGGAGAAATGCCTGTCATTGTTCTGGCGAGTTAATTATTAACATTAAATGACCCCCGACCCCCAGGTGTCACTAGCATACATTATAAGTATGATTTAACCTGTTAACAGCAGTACATTGAAGTAGGGTCTATCAAATGCCACTATTCTCTATTCTACGTTATTTTTCTAATAACAACATTTAATATTAGCACGCTATATACATCGACACATTGGAACATAGCATGCTATATACATCGACACGTTTGAACATAGCATGCTATATACATCGACACATTTGAACATAGCATGCTATATACATCTACACGTTTGAACATAGCATGCTATATACATCTACACGTTTGAACATAGCATGCTATATACATCTACACATTTGAACATAGCATGCTATATACATCGACACATTTGAACATAGCATGCTATATACATCGACACATTTGAACATAGCATGCTATATACATCGACACGTTTGAACATAGCACGCTATATACATCGACACATTTGAACATAGCATGCTATATACATCGACACATTTGAACATAGCATGCTATATACATCTACACATTTGAACATAGCACGCTATATACATCTACACATTTGAACATAGCACGCTATATACATCGACACATTTGAACATAGCACGCTATATACATCGACACATTTGAACATAGCACGCTATATACATAGACACGTTTGAACATAGCATGCTATATACATCGACACATTAGAACATAGCATGCTATATACATCGACACATTTGAACATAGCATGCTATATACATCGACACGTTTGAACATAGCACGCTATATACATCGACACATTGGAACATAGCATGCTATATACATCGACACGTTTGAACATAGCACGCTATATACATCGACACATTTGAACATATCACGCTATATACATCGACACATTTGAACATAGCACGCTATATACATCGACACGTTTGAACATAACATGCTATATACATCGACACATTGGAACATAGCACGCTATATACATCGACACATTTGAACATAGCATGCTATATACATCTACACATTTGAACATATCATGCTATATACATCGACACATTGGAACATAGCACGCTATATACATCGACACATTTGAACATAGCATGCTATATACATCTACACGTTTGAACATAGCATGCTATATACATCGACACATTGGAACATAGCATGCTATATACATCGACACGTTTGAACATAGCATGCTATATACATCGACACGTTTGAACATAGCATGCTATATACATCGACACGTTTGAACATAGCATGCTATATACATCGACACATTGGAACATAGCACGCTATATACATCGACACATGCGAACATAGCACGCTATATACATCGACACATTTGAACATAGCACGCTATATACATCGACACATTTGAACATAGCACGCTATATATATCGACACATTTGAACATAGCACGCTATATACATCGATACATTTGAACATAGCATGCTATATACATCGACACGTTTGAACATAGCACGCTATATACATCGATACATTTGAACATAGCATGCTATATACATCGACACGTTTGAACATAGCACGCTATATACATCGACACATTTGAACATAGCACGCTATATACATCGACACATTTGAACATAGCACGCTATATACATCGATACATTTGAACATAGCATGCTATATACATCGACACGTTTGAACATAGCACGCTATATACATCGACACATTTGAACATAGCATGCTATATACATCGACACATTGGAACATAGCACGCTATATACATCGACACATTTGAACATAGCACGCTATATACATCGATACATTTGAACATAGCATGCTATATACATCGACACGTTTGAACATAGCACGCTATATACATCGATACATTTGAACATAGCACGCTATATACATCGATACATTTGAACATAGCACGCTATATACATCGATACATTTGAACATAGCACGCTATATACATCGACACATTGGAACATAGCATGCTATATACATCGACACATTGGAACATAGCACGCTATATACATCGACACATTTGAACATAGCACGCTATATAAATCGATACATTTGAACATAGCACGCTATATACATCGACACGTTTGAACATAGCACGCTATATACATCGATACATTTGAACATATCATGCTATATACATCGACACGTTTGAACATAGCACGCTATATACATCGATACATTTGAACATAGCATGCTATATACATCGACACATTTGAACATAGCATGCTATATACATCGACACATTGGAACATAGCATGCTATATACATCGACACATTTGAACATAGCATGCTATATACATCGACACATTTGAACATAGCATACTATATACATCGATACATTTGAACATAGCACGCTATATACATCGATACATTTGAACATAGCATGCTATATACATCGACACATTTGAACATAGCATGCTATATACATCGACACATTTGAACATAGCATGCTATATACATCGACACATTTGAACATAGCATGCTATATACATCGATACATTTGAACATAGCACGCTATATACATCGATACATTTGAACATAGCATGCTATATACATCGACACATTGGAACATAGCACGCTATATACATCTACACATGCGAACATAACATGATATATGCATCTACACTGTTTTATATCCCAATAGATGTGTACATCAAAATAGATTGGTTGGGGTTATATCCCAATAGATGTGTGTATCCCAATAGATGTTTTTACATCCCAATAGATTTGTACACCCCATTAGATGTTTTTATATCCCAAAGGTTAATTCCATCCGGATTTTTGAACCGGTATAAATACGAACCTGTTTTTCATCGTGTGTTTGCGAGGCAGAAAACAATTACAACGTTTCACAAGTTCAAACTTTGGGGGGGGGGGGGGGGGGGGGACTAACTGGTAAATCTTTGACCTCCTTTGTAACAACGATATGCGCACAATCAAATAAATGTCACCGTTATCTGGCAGACGATTGACCGTGCGTCAATGCGACACAGACGTCAGGACGGGATCACTCTCTCCACTTTCCAGCAATTTTACCCCTTCAGCTTTACGGACGCGGTCCTGTAACGTGTTTAATGAGGGCTGTGGTCAATGCCATAAAATTACCTCAACCAAAAAGAATATTTAAAAAAAAAAAACATATCCCAAATCCTCAAATGTAAAATGTAGATATCCCAACCAAACGTGGCAACAGCAGACAATGCAAACATCAGGTGTTTTCAAACAAGTTGTCTTATCTCAACCCCCCCCCCCCTCCCCTCATTTCCCTTGTCCCGATGATGTATTCGTCCATTAAATTCTAACTTGGAGAAAAACATTGGTGAATTTTCTTAGATATATGGGAAATATCTTCCACAACCAAGATCCGTGATCAGATCGATGTCTGGAGCAATGGTCAGACCTTGTCATAGATCAATGGTCAGACCTGTGCCTATATATTGTCTCTCAGACATTTTCCCAAACCAAGGGTCACACCTGTTCATAGATTAGTGGTCAGACCTTTTCCTATAGACTACAGATCAGCGTCAGACCTTTCCTTACAGATTAGCGTCAGACCTTTCCCTACAGATTTAGCGGTAGGACCTATGCCTCTTTATTGGTCCTCATATATTTTCCAAGACCTAGGGTGACACTTTTTTCTAGATCAGCTGTCGGACCTTTTCCTAAAGATCCGTGGTCAGACCTATTCCTACAGATCAGTGGTCATACCTATTCCTAGATCAGTGGTCAGACCTTTTTCATAGATCAGTGGTCAGACCTTGTAATAGACCAGTAGTTAGACCTTTTCATAGATCAGTGGCCAGACCATGACATAGACCAGTGGTCAGACCTTTTCATAGATCAGTGGTCAGATCTTTGCCGAGCTCACAGCCGGAGGACCGCCGTTGTAACATCATCGCCTGAGTATCGAAAGCGCTAAAGAACTCTCAGCATTGCGTCAAAGCCATCCAGGCCAAGAATGTTCAAGACGAGGTAATAAAATGTCGTCAAGGGCGGTCATTCACATTGTACTTTAATAAAAACCTTATCACGAACGGGGCGTTTTTATTAGGGAGGTGGTGTGGGGGGGGGGGTTTGCAGTTAAGGATAAAATGTTAAGATTAATGTCCGATATTGCATGGTTCATCATCATGTTCCTTAGTCCTTGGATCGTTGGGGGCGCAACAGATGACATGAAAATTATCCTTCTCCATTCCTCTCGGTCTTCTGCGCTGTGCTTAGAATCGCCTGTAGTTTTAATCACGTCCACTCTTTGATGTTATCTTCCCATCTTTTGCTCTGTCTTCCTCTTCTTCTCCCTCCTCTCGTTGTTCCCTGCATGATTTCTTTGGCGAGCCCTTGTCACGTGGCCATACCACTCAAGTTTGCGCTTTTTTTTTTTACATGGTTGCTGTATTAATAATCATTGTCAGGGTAATTTACATATCTAAAAGTTTGAAATAATCCTACAGGGAGTGTGTGAGCTCCCTTAAATATACAAGACGCTCTAGTAGTGGCGCTACTCTGTAGTCATTACCGAAAAAAAAAATGGTTTACTTCATAAGTTGATGAAAAATAGAGAATTAAAGATGAACTTCGTGGTTTCAAATCCTAAGCAAGCATACGATGTCTTAGCCAAGAATCGACAGGGCTTTTAGGAGAAGAAAAAAAAACAACTCCGCGGACATCAAAGGGTTAAAAAAAAAAAAGTACCGGTACCTTAAAACTTTTGAATCGCTCCGCTGGAGATCTGCTCTCAACCGGAAATCACTACAAACAGAAACAAGCAACCCCCCCCCCCCCCAAACTACTCAACATCCCGAACGCAAAGAGTGCGTCACTAGGCGGTGGGCTCGTTAAAAAAAAAATCTCGAACAGGAAGTTGAGAAATTTGGACAAGATGAATGGCGCCTTACTGGCCCACGATGGTGGTTTAAAAAACTTTGGAGTTTTGGAGAGTGCTCGGTGAGGAAATGAGGCTGGCAGATTTTACTCGAAGAATGAAGCTGAAGAATGTTGTTGTTCAATTTCCTCAAGTTGCTTTAGCCAAGCACGGCAACTCTTTTCATAGATTCCCATAAGGTTAAATGGAGAGTGAATGCCCCTGCCAGCCAAACATGTCAGGACAATATTCCTTTCTTTAAACAAAATTTAAAAAAAAAAAAAAAAAATAAAAAAAAAAATAAAAAAAAAAAAAAAAAAGAAAAATGAATTCGCTGTGCGGACTGAAGTAACCAAAAATAACATGACGGTCGGTTTATTTGAAATAGAAACGCTTTTATTTTTTAGTATAGTAATGACTAATAAGGGCCAGGGTTATTATTATATTATCTTTAAAGTAATTTTTAACAGTCGTTTATCTGGCCTGTAATAACTTGAGAATATTACGAAATATGTCTCTCTCGGTCAAGGTCGCTTTTTCAAAGGATGGGGCAAATGTCTGACAAGAAGAAGGCCGACACACCGTGGCCCCCGGAGCCACATGCGGTTCTCTATAAAAAAAAATAGATGCGAATTTGTTCTCACTAATACAATATTATCTTAAGAGGATCTAATGTAATACAATGGCTGCTCTCTAAACAATAACGAAAAAGGTGTCCGAAGCCCAGGTTAAAGAGGACAGTGTGTAGGAGGACAGTGGAGGAAAGTGTGTAGGAAGACAGTGTGTAGGAGGACAGTGTTTAGGAGGACAGTGTGTAAGAGGACAGTGTGTAGGAGGACAGTGTGTAAGCGGACAGTGTGTAAGAGGACAGTGTAGGAGGACAGTGTGTAAGAGGACAAGGTGTAAGAGGACCGTGTGGAAGAGGACAATGTGTAAGAGGGCAGCGTGTAAGAGGACATGTGTGAGAGGAATCGGTGTACGAGGGCAGTGTGTAAGAGGACAAGTGTGAAAGAGGACAAGTGTGTAAGAGGATAGGTGTGTCTGAGGACAGTGTGAAACAGAACAGTGTGTAAGAGGAGAAGGTTTAAGAGAACAGGGCTTAAGAAAAGACGTAAGAATTTAAGCACATACACAACGTTTTTAACCAAACATCCATCTTTATAACTTCAATGATTTGATAAATAGTTGTATACTGTTCCATCTTTAAAACTCCCATTATTTGATAAATAACAGTATAGTTTTCCATCTTTAAAAGTCCCATGATTTGATCAATAGTAGTATAGTTTTCCATCTTTGTATAGTATTACATCGTTAAAACTTCTATGATTTGATAAATACTAGTATAGTTTTCCATCTTTGTATAGTTTTCTATCTTTAAAACTCCCATGATTTGATAAATAGTAGTATAGTTTTCTATCTTTAAAGCTCCCATGATTTGATCAATAGTAGTATAGTTTTCTATCTTTAAAACTCCAATGATTTGATAAATAGTAGTATAGTTTTCTATCTTTAAAACTCCAATGATTTGATAAATAGTAGTATAGTTTTCTATCTTTAAAACTCCAATGATTTGATAAATAGTAGTATAGTTTTCCATCTTTAAAACTCCAATGATTTGATAAATAGTAGTATAGTTTTCTATCTTTAAATCTCCAATGATTTGATAAATAGTAGTATAGTTTTCTATCTTTAAAACTCCCATGATTTGATAAATAGTAGTATAGTTTCCATCTTTAAAACTCCCATGATTTGATAAATAGTAGTATAGTTTTCTATCTTTGTATAGTTTTCTATCTTTAAAACTCCCATGATTTAATAAATAGTAGTATAGTTTTATATTTGGAGTCGTATACAACATGCGTTACAAAGCGTCACTTGCACAAAAGGTTTTGGTTGGTGGAAACAGCTGGTTGAGACCGCTGGGTTCGCGGCCTAATGGATATGTCACGACCGGTCCACAGGTGTGTCCAACCGCGTGGCTGTTTCGCGGCACATACCTTTTGCCACAAAAGTTTAAACGGCAATTCTTTGGATTTTCATATATAAATGAATAAATTGTTTGATATATCAATTCTATATTTTGGTTAGGGTGTGGGGGAGGCCTTTTTTTACCCATGTAGTACAGCTTCAAAGTTAAAGTGAATCTTTAATAATAATTTAATTATAACTTAGTCTAATGATGCCGTCTTTGACACTGGTATTCACACATACGGCAGGCACTCACACATACAACAGGCCCTCACACATACAGCAGGCACTCACACATACAGCAGGCACTCACACATACGACATGCCCTCACACATACAACAGGCCCTCACACATACAACAGGCCCTCACACATACAACAGGCCCTCACACATATAACAGGCCCTCACATATACAACAGGCCCTCACACATACAACAGGCCCTCACACATACAACAGGCTCTCACACAGACGGCAGGCCCTCAAACTTACAGCAGGCCATCACACATACAACAGGCCCTCACACATACGGCAGGCTCTCACACATCCAGCACGCACTCACACATACATCAGGCTCTCACACATCCAGCAGGCACCCACACATCCAGCAGGCACCCACACATACAGCAGGCCCTCACACATACAGCAGGCACTCACACATACAGCAGGGACTCGCACATACAGTAGGCACTCACACATACAGCAGGCCATCACACATACAGCACGCTCTCACACATAAAGCAGGCACTCACACATCCAGCAGGAACTCTTCGTTAAAGTTTAGCCAATATGATGCTGAGCCGAATTATGTTAATGTCTAATTATTGAGTGACATAAGACGAACATACGCCGCGATGCCTCTGAATGACAGCAACACATGGTTTTAAACACCGTTATAAACGAGGCATGACACACTCACCAGAGAGCCCCCGTGACGCTCTCGGCGTCATTGTGCCCTAACGTCATCAGGCTCACGTCACGTGATCACAATCTGGCCAGAGAAAGGGAATTTGTCCCGATGACGTCTGGGGGGTAGTCCTGCATCAGACCAGGGGAGCTTAATTTCAGAAGAAATCATCGCTGGTAGTTTTTGGCCCACTTGAAAGCCAAACAGGATAATGAAACCACGTGCAGTTAATGAGATGCGCGCTTGGCGTGGGCGTCGTCGTAGACATGCACTGTCAGTTAGACTAGATCTTTCTGTTATGTGTTCATACTAAATATATTCCTTCTTAATCTATAACTGTTTTGGTAAATGTGAAGAGATATCACCGAGTTTTTTTTACCATGGCCGCCATCGTGTTTGCCGCGACCCGCGAACTTATGTCCTAAATTTATCCCTAAACCTAACCTGAACCCTAAATCTAACCCTAAACCTAACATGAATCCTAAATCTATCCCTAAACCTAACCTGAACTCTAAATCTAACCATAAACCTAACCTGAATCCTAATTCTATCCCTAAACCTAACCTGAACCCTAAATCTAACCCTAAACATAACATGAATCCTAAATCTAACCCTAAACATAACATGAATCCTAAATATATCCCTAAACCTAACCTGAATCCTAAATCTATCCCTAAACCTAACCTGAACCCTGTTATAAAGTTATCCTTCACTTGGCTTTTGACCCTATCGGAACCAGGGATTTGACCCTATCGTAACAAAGGAACAAAACACGCAAATAACGTCATGGTGATATCTCTTCGCATTAGCCACTGCTATTTAGCGTATATTAAGATTAAGTATTCTATACCTGCAATGCTACCTTATGTACTCATGATAATTTAAAAGCTTTTAAACTTATGAGGAACACATGAAAATGGAGCATATAGCCTTGAAAATTTAGTTTCGGGGAATGGTACAGAGTAGCAGTTGCATTTTCCAGTAAATCCTTACCGAGTTTTCACTGGGGTGCAGCAGTTTTACAAAGCTCAAAGAAATTTTGATTGGCAACATGATTTGCCCTGTCTCTTGATTAGCGTTCATTAGCCGTGCGCGACGGGGCGCGCCGTCTCTTAATCGCGTATTCTTGGTAGGACGTGCTGTGCGACTTCGCACCATTTACGCGCCACGGGGTGCATGTTTTGATGTGACATTTATCACGGTACAGCTTTGATCATCTAATGCTATTGTTTCCATGAGCCATGATGGTGATGAAACGTCACCTCGCCATAGATTTGCAGGTATCATGAGCCATGACGGGTGATGAAACGTCACTTCAGCATAGGTTTGCAGCTCTCATGAGCCACGACGGGGGATGAAACGTCACCTTGCCATAGGTTTGCAGGTCTCATGAGCCATGACGGATGATGAAACGTCACCTCGCCATAGGTTTGCAGGTCTCATGAGCCACGACGGATGATGAAATGTCACTTCACCATCGACCTGCAGGTCTCATGAGCCATGATGGTTGATGAAACGTCACCTCGCCATAGATTTGCAGGTCTTATGAGCCATGACGGGTGATGAAACGTCATCTCGCCATAGATTTGCAGGTCTCATGAGCCATGACGGGTGATGAAACGTCACCTCGCCATAGATTTGCAGGTCTCATGAGCCATGATGGGTGATGAAACGTCACTTCAGCATAGGTTTGCAGCTCTCATGAGCCACGACGGGTGATGAAATGTCACCTTGCCATAGGTTTGCAGGTCTCATGAGCCATGACGGATGATGAAACGTCACCTCGCCATAGGTTTGCAGGTCTCATGAGCCACGACGGATGATGAAATGTCACTTCACCATCGACCTGCAGGTCTCATGAGCCATTATGGTTGATGAAACGTCACCTCGCCATAGATTTGCAGGTCTTATGAGCCATGACGGGTGATGAAACGTCATCTCGCCATAGATTTGCAGGTCTCATGAGCCATGACGGGTGATGAAACGTCACCTCGCCATAGATTTGCAGGTCTCATGAGCCATGATGGGTGATGAAACGTCATCTCGCCATAGGTTTGCAGGTCTCATGAGCCATGACGGGTGATGAAACGTCACCTCGCCATAGATTTGCAGGTCTCATGAGCCATGATGGGTGATGAAACGTCATCTCGCCATAGGTTTGCAGGTCTCATGAGCCATGACTGGTGATGAAACGTCACCTCGCCATAGGTTTGCAGGTCTCATGAGCCATGACTGGTGATGAAACGTCACTTCACCATCGACCTGCAGGTCTCATGAGCCATGACTGGTGATGAAACGTCACTTCACCATCGACCTGCAGGTCTCATGAGCCACGACGGGGGATGAAACGTCACCTCGCCATAGGTTTGCAGGTCTCATGAGCCATGACTGGTGATGAAACGTCACCTCGCCATAGGTTTGCAGGTCTCATGAGCCATGATGGGTGTTTTTTCAAACAAAAAAATACTTGACACTGTTAACGAAAGCAAGCGAATGTGTAGAGATTCTTTACTGAAATGTACAAATAAGAAATGTCAACATGGCAATAAAATAAATATTTTTCTAAATAGCAAACTACTTATTGGTAGACTTCAAATGCTAGCAGCCATTTTATATACTAATATTTAATTACTCTGAGATTATGTTGTTTCCAACATTTTGTTTTTACACGAGTAAACTGAAATCAATGAGAATACATTTCTGTTGTGGAGTCTCTTATGCTACACTATGTCTTACAAATTAATGGTTTTTAGTAGTTTCTCGGCGGCCGGGGAACCCCTGAGACAACGCGGAGCAAAAGTTGAGAACCTTTGGTGTAAAGAGTCTTCTGTTTAAATCATTTATATTACTTTCGCTTTTTCGTGGCTGACTGGCTGGCAGTGCTGGCTGGCTGGCAGTGCTGGCTGGCTGGCAGTGCTAACCTCACATTTGGCGCATAGACTGGTTGGCGATGACAAAATATTTTTTTTAAAATCAGTTTTACCTCTTATTTCAAGGGGCAGATGAACGGAAATATGACGTCACTGATTGCACGGAATTACATCACGATAACTCCGCTACATGACAGTCTTTAAAAAACAACAACAACATATTTTAATTACAACAACAACAATAAAAATATCGCAAGTGCGTTTGGTGCCTAATATTTTATTTTGTTATTTCTGAAGTTGCTAGTGCAATAAATCTGCGGCGTAAAAGCCTGCGGGTCATTAGAATAGTAATAACGTTCAGGGGCGTGAAAAAAATGCGCGAATGCAATCCATGAACGGTGGTAGGGGAGCACTAATTTGGATTCTTATAAAGTGCTTAACATGTATTCATGCTTCGTCGAATTTTCAGCTTTCTACCCCACTTTCTCTCTCTCTCTCTTTCCCCCCCCCCCCCAAATTCCTCTGGTGTAGAATTTTACTTCGTCACTGTGACAGAATCATGTCATGAAAGAGAGAAAAAAAAGTACACATCGAATGTTTGATTATAGTTCTTATGAATCAGTCACATTCTATCCCCCCTCCCCCCCCGGACAGTCTGCGGCCTGTCACTGAACAAACCTCTTTAAATTTTAATAGAACCACAGGTTAAGATTTCAATGTATTCTGACGACCGTGCTCAGTGCTGCTTCTGCCGATTGTTTGTTAGGTGACGAACGACAACATGTCAGCACCGGAAGTGATGTTTTACACAGACTTTGATAAAACATAAATAAGTCATCAATAGAACTTGTCTTCTTCCCTCCCCCCCCCCTTTTTTTCCATCACCACCCCCCCCCCCCCACACACACACAGACACGCACACATAAAGTTATTGACTGCATTCGACATAATTAAAATCCAAGAGGAGTTATAGGACTTGATCGTCAATGTCAAAACGAGTGATGTAACGTGACGTCTGCCCGTGACCTTGTCACAACCTGGAGGTCAAGCTGTCGTCATAAATTGACTTTCATGGTCCGCCTTCCGCCCCTCCACCAGCACTCTAATTATATTAGCAGAAGACAATTACACGACAATTTAAAGATTTCCTTTTGATATAGGATTTTTTTGGCTATGCTTGTCACGAGAATCAAAACCAGCTCATAACATGGATTACACTACTGGTGTTTTGGTGTTTGGGGGGGGGGGGGGGTGGACACGGGGGATTACAATTGGTTATAATAGCCATGCGTACATATTTATAGAGTTTCAGTCAAATATAACAAGAGTCATGAAAAGACATCAGTCAAATATAACAAGAGTCATGAATAGGCATCAGTCAAATATAACAAGAGTCATGAATAGACATCAGTCAAATATAACAAGAGTCATGAAAAGACATCAGTCAAATATAACAAGAGTCATGAATAGACATCAGTCAAATATAACAAGGGTCATGAATGGACATCAGTCAAATATAACAAGAGTCATGAATGGACATCAGTCAAATATAACAAGAGTCATGAATGGACATCAGTCAAATATAACATGAGTCATGAATGGACATCAGTCAAATATAACATGAGTCATGAATGGACATCTTTCAAATATAACAAGGGCCTTGAATGGACATCTGTCAAATATAACATGAGTCATGAATGGACATCAGTCAAATATAACATGAGTCATGAATGGACATCAGTCATATATAACATGAATCATGAATGGACATCAGTCAAATATAACAAGAGTCATGAATGGACATCAGTCAAATATAACATGAGCCATAAATGGACATCAGTCAAATATAACATGAGCCATGAATGGACATCTGTCAAATATAACAAGAGTCATGAATGGACATCAGTCAAATATAACATGAGCCATGAATGGACATCTGTCAAATATAACAAGGGTCATGAATGGACATCAGTCAAATATAACATGAACCATGAATGGACATCAGTCAAATATAACATGAGTCATGAATGGACATCTGTCAAATATAACAAGAGTCATGAATGGACATCAGTCAAATATAACATGAGCCATGAATGGACATCTGTCAAATATAACAAGGGTCATGAATGGACATCAGTCAAATATAATATGAGCCATGAATGGAAATCAGTCAAATATAACAAGAGTCATGAATGGACATCTGTCAAATATAACAAGGGTCATGAATGGACATCAGTCAAATATAACAAGGGTCATGAATGGACATCTGTCAAATATAACAAGGGTCATGAATGGACATCAGTCAAATATAACATGAGCCATGAATGGACATCAGTCAAATATAACAAGGGTTATGAATAGACATCAGTCAAATATAACACGGGTCATGAATGGACATCAGTCAAATATAACAAGGGTCATGAATGGACATCAGTCAAATATAACATGAGTCATGAATGGACATCAGTCAAATATAACAAGAGTCATCAATGGCTGTTGTTTTATGATGACTAGCTAATTCATGGCTGAAGTCAACATTCTCAGGAAATCGTACTTTCAATGTTTGGTTTCAGAAGTTTGTTATGTCAATGTCATGCACAGTGGACATTGGTCAAGAAACAGTAATCAATATATCTCTGAAAGTTCTGTTTCAAGACTGCTGTAAGAGCCCGTCCCCAAGCATACAGTAAATCATATTGGAGCCAAGTATACGCAAGTTATCATGACTAAGTGACCAATCTGTGACCAATATATGACCAATCTGTGACTGGCGTCAATACTGTGTGTATTGATTGAACTTTGTGACCTGATTGTCCTGTGTTGTTGTCACGCGGCATGACTGGACGTGATGAGTTGTTATCGTGAATGTTTACACTTAAAGGTGTGACTGTTGATCGGAGAAGTGTGGAGTGAGTGGTCACGTGATGTTGGGTCTAAAAAATGTGGCACGGTGAATAAAAGGTCAGTTGTGACACAGGCCCCAGACTGAGATCGAGGTTTTGTTCAACGATTAGAAATCCTAGTCTTACTTTATGTAAGTTGTGCTTGTAATAAACATCGTTAAATACTTTAGTACTGAATCAATGTAAGTAAATAGTTGTTTTTTATTTTTTTTAAATTTCGAATTAAAAAATTTTAGTTACATAAACCAATATTAAATATTATTCTGTTTTATACATATTCCTTACTGGGTTATACTAACTTCTGTCCTCAATAATAATATATGTTTTGGCAACACTTGGGGAGGGGGATTGCTAGGGATTGGTTTATGGTGCCAGTTTGGTGGGGGGGGGGCGGTCGTCGAAAAAAGGTTTGAAAACCACTGATGTATGGGATAATTAAAACCTGCTAGCTTCAACACGACGCTAAAGCAACCAACGGCATCAGGCTGCTACTACTGCTATGGTAGCAATGCCGACCCGCACTATTCACACTACCAGACAGCATCAGGCTACCTCTACTATGGTTGCAATGCTGACCCATTCTATTCACACAACCAGACAGCATCAGGCTACCACTACTATGGTTGCAATGCTGACCCATTCTATTCACACAACCAGACAGCATCAGGCTACCACTACTATGGTTGCAATGCTGACCCATTCTATTCACACTACCAGACAGCATCAGGCTACCACTACTATGGTTGCAATGCTGACCCATTCTATTCACACAACCAGACAGCATCAGGCTACCACTACTATGGTTGCAATGCTGACCCATAATATTCACACAACCAAACAGCATCAGGCTACCACTACTATGGTTGCAATGCTGACCCATACTATTCACACAACCAAACAGCATCAGG
The DNA here is from genome assembly GCA_964017045.1 of Omphiscola glabra. Classification (NCBI taxonomy): domain Eukaryota; kingdom Metazoa; phylum Mollusca; class Gastropoda; family Lymnaeidae; genus Omphiscola; species Omphiscola glabra. The sequence continues at coordinate 5,001,708 of OZ024798.1, read as the reverse complement.
CTACCACTACTATGGTTGCAATGCTGACCCATACTATTCACACAACCAAACAGCATCAGGCTACCACTACTATGGTTGCAATGCTGACCCATACTATTCACACAACCAAACAGCATCAGGCTACCACTACTATGGTTGCAATGCTGACCCATACTATTCACACTACCAAACAGCATCAGGCTACCACTACTATGGTTGCAATGCTGACCCATACTATTAACATTACCAGACAGCATCAGGCTACCACTACTATGGTTGCAATGCTGACCCATAATATTCACACTACAAGACAGCATCAGGCTATCACTACTATGGTTGCAATGCTGACCTACACTATTCACACTACCAAACAGCATCAGGCTACCACTACTATGGTTGCAATGCTGACCCATAATATTCAGACTACCAGACAGCATCAGGCTACCACTACTATGGTTGCAATGCTGACCCATAATATTCACACTACGAGACAGCATCAGGCTACCTCTACTATGGTTGCAATGCTGACCTACACTATTCACACTACCAGACAGCATCAGGCTACCACTACTATGGTTGCAATGCTGACCCATAATATTCACACTACAAGACAGCATCAGGCTACCACTACTATGGTTGCAATGCTGACCCATAATATTCACACTACAAGACAGCATCAGGCTACCACTACTATGGTTGCAATGCTGACCCATAATATTCAGACTACCAGACAGCATCAGGCTACCACTACTATGGTTGCAATGCTGACCCATAATATTCACACTACGAGACAGCATCAGGCTACCTCTACTATGGTTGCAATGCTGACCCATAATATTCACACTACGAGACAGCATAAGGCTACCACTATTATGGTTGCAATGCTGACCTACACTATTCACACTACGAGACAGCATCAGGCTACCACTACTATGGTTGCAATGCTGACCTACACTATTCACACTACGAGACAGCATCAGGCTACCACTACTATCGTTGCAATGCTGACCTACACTATTCACACTACGACACAGCATCACGCTACCACTACAATGGTTGCAATGCTGACCAACACTATTCACACTACGAGACAGCATCATGCTACCACTACTATGGTTGCAATGCTGACCTACACTATTCACACTACGAGACAGCATCAGGCTACCACTACTATGGTTGCAATGCTGACCCATACTATTCACACTACCAGAGAGCATCAGGCTACCACTACTATGGTTGCAATGCTGACCCATAATATTCACACTACGAGACAGCATCAGGCTACCACTACTATGGTTGCAATGCTGACCCATAATATTCAGACTACCAGACAGCATCAGGCTACCTCTACTATGGTTGCAATGCTGACCCATAATATTCACACTACGAGACAGCATAAGGCTACCACTATTATGGTTGCAATGCTGACCTACACTATTCACACTACGAGACAGCATCAGGCTACCACTACTATGGTTGCAATGCTGACCTACACTATTCACACTACCAAACAGCATCAGGCTTACACTAATCTATCTATGTGACGTACCACACAGTGAACACTGTCTAACAGCATCCGACTACTTCTACCGGTTCTGTGTGCTGTGCCACACCATTTAGATTAAAAAGAATCAAACAGCGACCGACTGCTTCTACTGTATCTAGGTGCTGTACCATACCAGTAACTCAACAGCAACCAAACAGTATCTACCAAAGTGTCTATGCTTGTGCTCGGGTTAGCAGTAGACCCCCTACCAAAGTGTCTATGCTTGTGCTCGGGTTATTAGTAGACCCCCTACCAAAGTGTCTATGCTTATGCTCGGGTTAGTAGTAGACCCCCTACCAAAGTGTCTATGCTTATGTTCGGGGTAAGTAGTAGACCCCCTACCAAAGTGTCTATGCTTATGCTCGGGTTAGTAGTAGACCCCCTACCAAAGTATCTATGCTTATGCTCGGGTTAGTAGTAGACCCCCTACCAAATGATCTATGCTTATGCTCGGGTTAGCAGTAGATTCCCTACCAAAGTGTCTATGCTTATGCTTGGGTTAGAAGTAGACCCCCTACCAAAGTGTCTATGCTTATGCTTGGGTTAGTAGTAGACCCCCTACCAAAGTGTCTTTGCTTATGCTTGGGTTAGTAGTAGACCCCCTACCAAAGTGTCTTTGCTTATGCTCGGGTTAGTAGTAGACCCCCTACCAAAGTATCTATGCTTATACTCGGGTTAGTAGTAGACCCCCACCAAAGTATCTATGCTTATGCTTGAGTTAGTAGTAGACCCCCTACCAAAGTGATTATGCTTATTGTTATAAGGGATGACGTATTTTGAGACACACTTTGCCCGCCTTCCACTTGCATGACCTCTTTCAAGTCGGTCCCGTGTTGGGGCGGCTAGAAAAAATATCCCTTTGATGATACTTTTGTTTACTATCATCCGTTTCTGTGGAACATGATAGAACAATCTAAAAAATGTGGGAAACAGTAAGACTGTGTGTTCCATTTCCAGAATGATCATCTGAAACTGCCTATAAAAAGGGCTGACCGATAGAGAGGGAGAGATTTTCCTTTCCTTGATTACGAGGCATGCTATGTGTCATTATACTTTGCTGTGTGTAGAGATTTTTATTTCCTCGTACAATTTTGTGCTCATTGTATTTTGATATACAGTACCGGTACCAGCAAATCTGTAAGTTTATACTTTTAATTATATTTCTCTTGCTGTTATTATTTAATTGAAGTTCACAAATTAAAAAGTTATTAATTGTAATTAGCTCTGGCCTTAATTGTCGTTTTATTTGTTATTATTTTTAACCTTTGGTATCGTCCTTTATTATGGACTGTTTTTAGAACGAGCCCTAGACAAAAGAACAGAGATTAAATTCTCCATCTATAACGGTCCGTAATACTTATGCTCGGGGTAAGTAGTAGACCCCCTACCAAAGTGTCTATGCTTATGCTCGGGTTAGTAGTAGACCCCTTACCAAAGTGTCTATGATTATGCTCGGATTAGTAGTAGACCCCCTACCAAAGTATCTATGCTTATGCTCGGGTTAGTAATAGACCCCCTACCAAAGTATCTATGTTTATGCTCGAGTTAGTAGTAGTCCCCCTACCAAAGTGTCTATGCTTATGCTCGGGTTAGGAGTAGACCCCCTACCAAAGTGTCTATGCTAATGCTCGGGTTAGTAGTAGACCCCCACGGACGTAACGAACGAACGAACGCAAAGTTGGACCGCGTGAAATGAGGAAGCGTCCTGCGTCCTCCTGTGTGTCACCTCTGACAGAGAGATCAGCGCGTGATTGTTTTAGGTCCACGGCGGGTGACGTTTTATGAGGTGGGTTCGAGAAGGAGGGATGTCTTCAGTCCTGGCAAGAAGCAAAACAAAAAGAATGAATCGTGCCGGAGGAGGTCGACTGAACTACATCCTCAAAATATGTTATGTATCTGACAATAACATTAAGAGGGTGAACAATGACATTTTTGTAACTACTTTTGTCCTGTCCGCTGAGGAAGGCGTTTAGCCGAAACGTTCTCCGTTTACTGTCCCGTCGTTCTATTGCAAGCCTTCCACATACCTTGATCTACTGTTTCATATTCATTGGAGTGTTTGTGGAAGAAGAAAAAAGGTGCGTGTGTGGGGGGGGGGTGTTGACAGAGAGAGACAATGAGAGAGATAGTGAGAGAGAGAGATAGAGAGAGATAGAGAGAGAGAGAGAGATAGAGAGAGATAGATAGATAGAGAGATAGAGTGAGATAGATAGAGAGATAGAGAGAGAGAAAGATAGAGAGATAGAGAGAGAGAGATAGGGAGAGATAGAGAGAGAGATAGAGAGAGAGAGAGAGAGATAGAGAGATAGAGAGAGAGAGAGAGAGAGAGATAGAGTGAGATAGATAGAGATAGAGATAAAGAGAGAGAAAGATAGAGAGAGAGAAAGATAGAGAGATAGAGAGAGAGAGAGAGATAGAGAGAGATAGAGAGAGAGATAGAGAGAGAGAGAAAGATAGAGAGATAGAGAGAGAGATAGAGAGAGATAGAGAGAGAGAGAGAGAGATATCATTCGTTAACTTAAGAAAATTTCAGTATAACATGAAAAAAGATATGAGTCGGGCTTATTTGACCTTGTTTGGTATACTACACATATAACACAAACATATTCATTTAAAAAAAAAAAATCTCTCAATAATTTCCTTCACGCGCATCATGTAGCCTACCCCATGGAGCCTACCCCAGGGTGTCTACCCCAGGGTGCCTACCCCAGGGAGCCTACCCCAGGGTGCCTACCCCATCACCTTACCATTGACACCATTTTTTGAAACGACTCTCAGTTTACATAGTCACCACATTAACTCTCCTATTCAACGCGTCACCATCAAACGAATCTATCCAAGTAGGTTGTCTTTAAGTTTCAAATTGTTGTACAGGTGCCGTATGCCGTTCCGTAATTTGCTGGGTGAGTTTCAATATATTGCGGTGCTTCTATCTCTGGCTGGACTTTCAATTTATGGCTGGACTTGTATATTTGTATTTATAGCTTGACCTGTGTTTTTATATTTATTGCTTGATCTGTGTCTTTCCATTTATGACTTTACTTGCACATTTCCATTTATGGCTTGATTCGTGTATTTGTATTTATGGCTGGACTTGTGTGTTTGTATTTATGGCTGGACTTGTGGAATTGTATTTATAGCTTGACCTGTGTTTTTATATGTATTGCTTGATCTGTGTCTTTCCATTTATGACTGGACTTTTGTTTTTCCATTTATGGCTTTACTTGCACATTTCCATTTATGGCTATATTCGTGTATTTGTATTTATGGCTGGACTTGTGTGTTTGTATTTATGGCTGGACTTGTGGAATTGTATTTATAGCTTGACCTGTGTTTTTATATGTATTGCTTGATCTGTGTCTTTCCATTTATGACTGGACTTTTGTTTTTCCATTTATGGCTTTGCACATTTCTATTTATGGCTGGATTCGTGTATTTGTATTTATGGCTGGACTTGTGTATTTGTATTTATGGCTGGATTCGTGTATTTGTATTTATGGCTGGACTTGTGGATTTGTATTTATGGCTGGATTCGTGTATTTGTATTTATGGCTGGACTTGTGGATTTGTATTTATGGCTGGGTTCGTGTATTTGTATTTATGGCTGGACTTGTGTATTTGTATTTATGGCTGGACCTGTATATATCCATTTATTACTTTACTTGTGCATTTCCATTTATGGTTGGATTTTTGTATTTGTATTCATGGCTGGACTTGTGTATTTGTATTCATGGATGTACTTGTGCATTTTTATTTTTGGCTGGACTTGTGTATTTCCATTTATGGCTGGACTTGTGCATTTTTATTTTTGGCTGGACTTGTGTATTTCCATTTTTGGCTGGACTTGTGTATTTCCATTTTTGGCTGGACTTGTGTATTTCCATTTTTGGCTGGACTTGTGTATTTCCATTTTTGGCTGGACTTGTGTATTTACATTTTTGGCTGGACTTGTGTATTTCCATTTTTGGCTGGACTTGTGTATTTCCATTTTTGGGTGGACTTGTGTATTTCCATTTATGGCCGGACTTGTGTATTGGCTGACACAATTAATAAGTGACGCATTGTGTAATAGGGCATGCTGGATAGGAGTTATCTGTTTTAGCTTGGGGACAGTGGGCCATTAGTGGGCCATAATTGTGGGCGATTAGTGGGCCATTAGTGGGCCATCCTTGTGTTAGGCTACGCAAAGTTACACCATGGAATGACGAATTGGATGAGTATGGGGGGATGGCGCGATGTTAAGGTGTACCAATAACGAATAGAGATTGATAGAAAGACAGATGACATGTAGATAGATAGATAGATAGATAGATAGATAGATAGATAGATAGATAGATAGATAGATAGATAGGTGGGTGGGTGGGTGGGTGGGTGGGTGGGTGGGTGGGTGGGTGGGCGGACGGATGGATGGATGGACGGATGGATGGATGGAGAGAAGGGGAGAAGGATAGGTAGATAGACTGATAGTTTTAGATGGATAGATAGAGATAGACAGAGATAGACAGAGATAGATAGATATAGATAAAGATATAGATATAGATAGATAGATATAGATATAGATAGATATAGATAGATATAGATAGATATAGATAGATATAGATAGATATAGATAGATATAGATAGATATAGATAGATATAGATAGATATAGATAGATATAGATAGATATAGATAGATATAGATAGATATAGATAGATATAGATAGATATAGATAGATATAGATAGATATAGATAGATATAGATAGATATAGATAGATATAGATAGATATAGATAGATATAGATAGATATAGATAGATATAGATAGATATAGATAGATATAGATAGATATAGATAGATATAGATAGATATAGATAGATATAGATAGATATAGATAGATATAGATAGATATAGATAGATATAGATAGATATAGATAGATATAGATTGATATGGAGAGATATGGAGAGATATGGAGAGACGGATAGATGTGGATGCATGTGGGTAGATGGGTTAAATGGGTAGACAGATAGACGGATGGATGGATGAGGGGATGGATGGGTGTGTGGGTTATGATATTATGTGACGTAAAACTCTATTACAAAAAACTATGGGGGCATGTACGCCAAAGGAATAAAGGGTACGGCGAGCCTAAAACCGTTTCAGAACCGCTTGACTGACAGACTGTAGATCAGCAAGGCCTGGTGCACCCTGTCAGACCCACATGTCGATGGTCATGGTCCACTGAGCACACAACGTTACCATCAAAAGCAGCCGTCATTGAGTTCAATTCAACTGAACATCTACCTCACACGGTCGATTTGCCTTCAACCTTCCGCCCCCTTCCCCCTTTTCTCCCGCCCCTTCCCCCTTTTCTCCCCCCACCTCTCAGCTTTCCGTAGACTTTCGCTTTTCTCGCTAAACGTTATAAATATTTCATAGTTATTTCGTGGTCGATTTGCTTCTTAACTCTAGGATTATCGCCATCTTGGGGACTGATTAGACCAATATTTATAGGGCTTGTGAGTAACGTTGTTACTAAATAACAGGGGTTAGTGAAGCATGACCCTGGTACTACAGAGACAATGAATGCTAGGACAGATAGGTAGCATGACCCAGGTACTACAGAGACAATGAATGCTAGGACAGATAGGTAGCATGACCAAGGTACTACAGAGACAATGAATGCTAGGACAGATAGATAGCATGATATGGTAGGACAGATAGATAGCATGATATGGTAGGACAGATAGATAGCATGATCTTGTAGGACAGATATCATGATATGGTAGGACAGATAGATAGCATGATATGGTAGGACAGATTGATAGCATGATATGGTAGGACAGATAATTAGCATGATATGGTATGACAGATGGATATCATGATATGGTAGGACAGATAGATAGCATGATATTGTAGGACAGATGGATAGCATGATATGGTAGAACAGATAGATATCATGATATGCTAGGACAGATAGATAGCATGATATGGTAGGACAGATTGATAGCATGATATGGTAGGACAGATAATTAGCATGATATGGTAGGACAGATGGATATCATGATATGGTAGGACAGATAGATAGCATGATATTGTAGGACAGATGGATAGCATGATATGGTAGGACAGATAGATAGCATGATATGGTAGGACATATAGATAGTATGATATGGTAGGACATATGGATAGCATGATATGGTGGGACAGATGGATAGCATGATATGGTAGGACAGATGGATAGCATGATATGGTAGGACAGATGGATAGCATGATATGGTAGGACAGATGGATAGCATGATATGGTAGGACAGATTGATAGCATGATATGGTAGGAATAGCGAACTAAAATCATGATCTTCTTAAAAAATAAAGAGCCTATTAACTAGACTACTAACTAGAATATTAACTAGACTACTGACTAGACTACTGACTAGAATATTAACTAGACTACTGACTAGATTATTAACTAGACTACTGACTAGAATATTAACTAGACTACTGACTAGAATATTAACTAGATTATTAACTAGACTACTGACTAGAATATTAACTAGATTATTAACTAGACTACTGACTAGAATGTTAACTAGATTATTAACTAGACTACTGACTGGAATATTAACTAGATTATTAACTAGGTTACTGACTAGAATATTAACTAGATTATTAACTAGACCTCTGACTAGAATATTAACTATATTATTAATAGACTACTGACTAGGCTACTAACTATACTATTGACTAGACTATTAAGTAGACTGCTGGCTAGACTAATGACTAGACTATTAAATAGACTACTGACTACATTAATTAACTAGGCTACTAACTAGATTATTAACTAGACTACAGACTAGACTACTGACTATACTACTGATTTGTCTATTGACTAGAATACTGACTAGACTATTGACAAGACTCCTCATTACACTAATAACTATAGACTACTGACTGGACTACTGACTGGACTACTGACTGGACTACTGACTGGACTACTGACTGGACTACTGACTAGACTACTGACTAGACTACTGACTAGACTACTGACTAGACTACTGACTAGACTACTGACTAGACTACTGACTAGACTACTGACTAGACTACTGACTAGACTACTGACTAGACTACTGACTAGACTACTGACTAGACTACTGACTAGACTACTGACTAGACTACTGACTAGACTACTGACTAGACTACTGACTAGACTACTGACTAGACTACTGACTAGACTACTGACTAGACTACTGACTAGACTACTGACTAGACTACTGACTAGACTACTGACTAGACTACTGACTAGACTACTGACTAGACTACTGACTAGACTACTGACTAGACTACTGACTAGACTACTGACTATATCGCAATCATTTTTGTTTTAAAGTTTGACGAATAATTTGTGTTGGATTAATTCAATTTCTTGGAAGACCTCATCGGGCGTGTCTTTCTTAAGGATCACCGATGGCGCACACATAGATAGAGACACAGTTTCAATTTACAATGAGAAATCTTATGCAACTTTTTTTTGACGTGTTTATAAAACGAAACCTCTCCTTTATATTAACTTCGCTTTTCTTCGTGTATACATTTTAAGGCAAAAACCTTCGGACTGCTAATTGACCCACTTCCCGTCATCCTACCTCGCTGAAATTTGGCACATAGACTCATTGCCGATGAAAAAATATATATATTTCCAACGTTCATCCCCAAACCCTCCAAAAATCAGTTTGAACGCTACCAGATGTCACTGATTTCACCAAATAAAATTCCCGATAACTGCGCTGAAGGAAATTCTTAAAGATGTCGCGACTGCGTTATGTGCGTAATATGTTCTTGTATGTCTTACAGAAATAGTTGGTGTCATGAATCTGCGGTGTAAAAGTTGGTGGAATGAATCTGCGGTGTAAAAGTTGGTGGAATGAATCTGCGGTGTAAAAGCGTGTTGGGACATTAGAAGATTAATATAGTTCAGGGCGTGGAACAAATATGGCGGTTGCGAGCACTAATTTGGATTCTTATAAAGTGCCTTACTTGAATGTATTTGTTTGGGTCCAATTTTAAGCTCAACCCCATTGCTCGAGAACACATTTATAAATACTTTATACCACACATTTTGTTTTGGAGGTGTTGTTGAATTTTAATGACAATAAACAGAAAAACTAATGGGGGGGGGGGGTTTGTGGGGGGGGGGGGGGGTGGAGCGAGAGAGAGAGAGAGAAAGAAAAAGAGAGTGAGAGAGAGAGAGAGAGAAGGTAATAAAACACTAACACGGGGGAAAAAAATTAGGCTCAGCACACATCAAACCTAATTGTACTGAACTTTGTAAAAATTTGTTTCCCTTTCAACGGGTTGGGACAGATACGGCGAGAGATTGCCACACGTGTGTGGTTGTGTCTGTGGTTGTGTCTGTGGTTGTGTCTGTGGTTGTGTCTGTGGTTGTGTCTGTGGTTGTGTGTGTGGTTGTGTCAACTTGAAGAAGGCAAAACGCCACACGTTTTTTTGTGCAACAATAATTGATGATAACACGTTATATGACTCGTGAACTTGTTATCTCCTAGTCGTGTGTCATGTTTGGGGCCCGTCTCAGCCTTTGAGTGTCCCACATCACAAGCGAGAGATCAGCCTGGGCGTGACCGCACCTGGCCGACATGTCCAGCCATGTGTGATAGATCTTTGTTTTTTTTTTTATATAATTTTTTTCCTTGACAAGATGACACAATTTTTCTTGTACTTGTGCTTTTACTTGTACTTGTGCTTTTACTTGTTTGTGCTTTTACTTGTACTCTTGTACTCTTGTACCCTGCTTGAAGATAAAACAAAGCATACAAAATTAAAGCTTTCAATATTTTTCATTTTTTAAAAAGTTTGAGTATGTCTAGTGTTAAACACCAGTGTCAATGAAATTTGAACCGTTTTTTTTTTATAAGATAATATAAAACTGTGTCGATATTTTTTGACATTATTTTGCATGCATCTGTTGCAGTGACAATATCGAAGTCACTGCAACAGATGCATGCAAAAAATAATGTCAAAAAAAAAATAAAAAAAAATATCGACACAGTTTTATATTATCTTATATAAAAAAAACGGTTCAAATTTCATTGACACTGGTGTTTAACACTAGACATACTCAAACTTTTAAAAAAATTAAAAATAATGAAAGCTTTCATTATTTTTAATTTAAAAAAAAAAATTAAAAAAAATAATAAAAATAATTTCAAAAAAAAAATATCGACACAGTTTTTTTATATTATCTTATATTTAATATAAGATAATATAAAACTGTGTCGATATTTTTGACATTATTTTGCATGCATCTGTTGCAGTGGCAATATCGAAGTCGTGGACAAGTGCGATTGGCGGAGGCGAACCCTGTGAATGGACCATGTCGTCCTAAATACTACGCCTTAATGGCCCTTGCCTTGCACCAACCCAAAAATGTACCCTTCAACACATGGATGTCTACCTCTGTAGAACTAGGGATCTAATTCAAGAGTTGGGGATCTACCTTTCAATGGTTAGGGATCTACCTTTCAACGGTTAGGGATCTACCTTTCAACGGTTGGGGATTTAACTTTCAGCAGTTAGGGATTTAACTTTCAGCAGTTAGGGATCTACCTTTCAATAATCAGGGATCTATCTTTCAACAGTTAGGGATCTACCTTTCAACAACAAGGGATCTATCTTTCAAACACCATTGATGTACCTTTCAAAAAACCATTGATGTACCTTTCAACAGGAATCTATCTTTCAACAACCACTGATGTACCTTAGGAATCTACCTTTTAACAACCATTGCTCTACCTTTCAACACTTAGGGATCTACCTTTCAACAACCAGGGATCTACCTTTTAACAGTTAGGGATCTACCTTTCAACAGGGATCTACCTTTCAACAACCAGGGATCTACCTTTCAACTGTTAGGATCTACCTTTTAACGTTTAAGGATCTACCTTTCAACAGTTAAGAATCTACCTTTCAACAGTTAGGGATCTACCTTTCAACAGTTAGGGATTTACCTTTCAACAATCATAGATCTAACTTTCAACTACCAGGGATCTGCCTTTCAACAACCACGGATTTACCTTTCAACAACCACGGATTTACCTTTCAAGAATCATAGATCTACCTTTCAACAACCAGGGATCTACCTTTCAACAACCACGGATTTACCTTTCAACAATCATAGATCTACCTTTCAGCTACCAGGGATCTGCCTTTCAACAACCACGGATTTACCTTTCAAGAATCAAAGATCTACCTTTCAACAACCAGGGATCTACCTTTCAACAGTTAGGGATATACCATTAAACAGCGAGGCTCTGCTTTTGAACAACCAGATCTACATTCCAACAATGAATGAAGGTAAGTTAAAAATCTCAAATACTGCTTTGGAAAATGCTCACGGGAAATAATTTTATTATGCCGCTCTCTCAAGCAGTTTCACTACAGTCACGTGATAAATTAAGGATATATCCCACCCCAAACTGAAAAAAACAACAACAACAAACGCGCTTCTTTAGACAAACAAGGTTAGTGTGCAGTTAGAGAGAAGATCTGAAGGTCAACGGCAGATATCGGCCAAGAACATATTGCAGTGGACGAAGCATCGAGTTCAAGGTCATTGAATAGCAAACGCGTTTCTTCGTCGCGGTCTCGTGTCCTTTGGTGGTTCCATGACCCGTGACCTTAAGTTAAGTTCATCCAAAAGGACAGGGGGGGGGGAGAGAAAAGGTTTGGGGAGGCTGGGGGAAGGTTATAATGAAATGGATTTGTGGTTAGTCTTTAATAAACTCCGTGCCTGGAAGGGATAGAGCCGATTAAGTCAAAGGCCGTCACGCCGACGAGAGGTCGAGAGACATTGGTACTGTTCTCATTGGTGGGGTCTGCTCAAAATATCACAAGCAATTTAGGATGATGGAAAAAGTCGTGTACTGAGCCCAAGTCACTGTAACATAGGCGTGTGTAGGGCTCAAGTCACTGTAACATAGGCGTGTGTAGAGCCCAAGTCACTGTAACATAGGCGTGTGTAGAGCCCAAGTCACTGTAACATAGGCGTGTGTAGAGCTCAAGTCACTGTAACATAGGCGTGTGTAGGGCCCAAGTCACTGTAACATAGGCGTGTGTAGAGCTCAAGTATCTGTAACAAAGTCGTGTATAGGGCTCAAGTCACTGTGACAAAGTCGTGTACTGAGCCCAAGTCACTGTAACAAAGTCGTGTACAGAGCTCCAGTCACTGTATTTTACGCTGTATTAGGTCATGTATTGAGCTAACGTTACTGTAATGTGTTGTATATGACCGTTTATCGAGATCACGTTAAAATATTGTTGTATATGACCGTTTATTGAGATCACGTTAAAATATTGTTGTATATGACCGTATATAGAGATCAAGTTAAACTATTGTTGTAATATGACCGTATATCGAGATCAAGTTAAACTATTGTTGCATATGACCGTATATCGAGATCAAGTTAAACTATTGTTGTATATGACCGTATATCGAGATCAAGTTAAACTATTGTTGTATATGACCGTATATCGAGATCAAGTTAAACTATTGTTGTATGAGACCATATATTTCACATTAAAAAACGACCGAAAATTGACTATGTCAAAATACAAAATACATGTTTGATTATCCTTCCTTTTTTTTTTTTTTTTTTTTTTTTTTTGCTATCAACAACAAAAAATATATTTCTTAATAACACAATCACGGATTGATTATAAACTCTCTGTTCTGTGCCACCACTTTTTCTCGAATTCCTGCCCTTCCTATCTAACCGAAATTCTCTCTGTCTATTCACCCCTTCGACAGCTTCGCTCCTCCGCAGACGAGCGTATTCTTTCTGTCCCTAAGACTCGCACAAAAACATACGGTGAAAGATCTTTCTCTTACTGTGCCCCCAAACAATGGAATTCTCTTCCACTACACATCAGAAATATATCTACCATCACAGCCTTCAAAACTGCACTCAAAACACATCTCTTTAAACTCTACTATCCTGATTGATTCCCCCTCTGAAAGTTAAACGATGCTGCTGAGTGCCGTCCATGGCTTCACATGTAAATTGATATGGAATGGTTGGTTTTTAATTTATATTTTTTAAGTTCATTTTAATTTGCATGTACAGCGTGGTGAAAACTACCCATAATAATAATAATAATAATCATAATTAACAATAACATACAATAATAATGTATAAAATAATAATGTAAAAAAAACCAAACAATAATAACATACAATAATAATATTCAAAATTAACATACAGTAATGTTATACATAATGTAAATAGTTCTTGAATGGGTGGAGTAAATACAGTTTTGTTTTATTTAATTAATGTATGTTAATTCATTTTTTAAGTTCATGATCAGTTTTGTTAAATTGTATCTACAGCGTGGTGAGCCCAGCCCTAGGCCGGGGTACACGCTGTATAAAACCACTAATAATAATTATTAAAAAAATACATAACGAACAGAGGCGTCGCCTTCCGTGGTATTTATTACCACCGGGCGTCAAGTCGACACAGAGGCGTAACTGGGTTTTGGCGCCCTTGGCTAATTTATTTTTTAAATAATAAAAATTAAAAAATTAGAGATTTAGCGGCGCCCTTATTTCGGGGAGGAAAAACCGTTTCCCACCATGGTCTGGGAATGATTAGTCCAAAGTAATACGTTTCTTCTTCTTCTTCTATATATTAAGGGCCCACGATCAATTTATTGATCATTATGGCTCCTATGAATGTAGATGGGATTTGCAATGTTTCTTGGCTAGGTGTTGATGAGGATATTTCACTGGTTACAAAAGTAACTGCGTGAGGGTATCATGCACTAGGGGTTGGAAGGCCTGAGGCAATAGACGCAAATGAGTCAAGTGTTGTCGCCTCAACTGTTCCTTTTGGAATGTTCAGGCGTCAGTTGAATCAACGCTCAACACAATGTTCTCATGTCATGAGCAATGCTGTCTTACACGTAATGCTCAACACAATGTTCTCATGTAATGAGCAAAGCTGTCTTACACGTAACACTCAACACAATTTTCTCATGTCATGAGCAGAGCTGTCTTACACGTAACACTCAACACAATGCTCTCATGTAATGAGCAAAGCTGTCTTACACGTAACGCTCAACACAATGTTCTCATGTAATGAGCAAAGCTGTCTTACACGTAACGCTCAACACAATGTTCTCATGTAATGAGCAAAGCTGTCTTACACGTAACGCTCAACACAATGTTCTCATGTAATGAGCAAAGCTGTCTTACACCTAACACTCAACACAATGTTCTCATGTAATGAGCAAAGCTGTCTTACACGTAACACTCAACACAATGTTCTCATGTCATGAGCAATGCTGTCTTACACGTAACGCTCAACACAATTTTCTCATGTAATGAGCAAAGCTGTCTTACACGTAACGCTCAACACAATGTTCTCATGTAATGAGCAAAGCTGTCTTACACGTAACACTCAACACAATGTTCTCATGTAATGAGCAAAGCTGTCTTACACGTAACACTCAACACAATGCTCTCATGTAATGAGCAATGCTGTCTTACACGTAACGCTCAACACAATGTTCTCATGTAATGAGCAATGCTGTCTTACACGTAACACTCAACACAATGCTCTCATGTAATGAGCAGAGCTGTCTTACACGTAACACTCAACACAATGTTCTCATGTAATGAGCAGAGCTGTCTTACACGTAACACTCAACACAATGTTCTCATGTAATGAGCAGAGCTGTCTTACACGTAACACTCAACACAATGTTCTCATGTAATGAGCAAAGCTGTCTTACACGTAACACTCAACACAATGTTTTCATGTAATGAGCAAAGCTGTCTTACACGTAACACTCAAAACAATGTTCTCATGTAATGAGCAATGCTGTTTTACGCACCGCGCACAGGAAAGGCTTTCATTTTTCGTGCAGCAAGAAAAATTTCTATTTAAACCGCCATCTCCCCGTTTATGATACACAAACATCTCCCGTTTATGATACACAAACATCTCCCGCTTATGATACACAAACATCTCCCGCTTATGATACACAAACAGCTTCCGCTTATGATACACACACATCTCCCGCTTATGATACACAAACATCTCCCGTTTATGATACACAAACATCTCCCGTTTATGATACACAAATATCTCCCGCTTATGATACACAAACATCTCCCGTTTATGATACACAAACATCTCCCGTTTATGATACACAAACATCTCCCGTTTATGATACGCAAAAAATCTCCCGTTTATGATACACAAACATCCCCCGTTTATGATACACAAACATCTCCCTCTTATGATACGCAAAAATCTCCCGTTTATGATACACAAACATCTCCCGTTTATGATACACAAACATCTCCCTCTTATGATACACAAATATCTCCCGCTTATGATACACAAACATCTCCCGTTTATGATACACAAACATCTCCCGTTTATGATACACAAACATCTCCCGTTTATGATACGCAAAAATCTCCCGTTTATGATACACAAACATCTCCCGTTTATGATACACAAACATCTCCCTCTTATGATACACAAACATCTCCCGTTTATGATACACAAACATCTCCCGTTTATGATACACAAACATCTCCCGTTTATGATACACAAACATCTCCCGTTTTGATTCACAAACATCTCCTGTTTATGATACACAAACATCTCCCGTTTATGATACACAAACATCTCCCGTTTATGATACACAAACATCTCCCGCTTATGATACACAAACATCTCCCGCTTATGATACACAAACATCTACCGTTTATGATACACAAACATCTCCCGTTTATGATACACAAACATCTCCCGTTTATGATACACAAACATCTCCCTCTTATGATACACAAATATCTCCCGCTTATGATACACAAACATCTCCCGTTTATGATACACAAACATCTCCCGTTTATGATACACAAACATCTCCCGTTTATGATACGCAAACATCTCCCGTTTATGATACACAAACATCTCCCGTTTATGATACACAAACATCTCCCTCTTATGATACACAAACATCTCCCGTTTATGATACACAAACATCTCCCTCTTATGATACACAAATATCTCCCGCTTATGATACACAAACATCTCCCGTTTATGATACACAAACATCTCCCGTTTATGATACACAAACATCTCCCGTTTATGATACGCAAAAATCTCCCGTTTATGATACACAAACATCTCCCGTTTATGATACACAAACATCTCCCTCTTATGATACACAAACATCTCCCGTTTATGATACACAAACATCTCCCGTTTATGATACACAAACATCTCCCGCTTATGATACACAAACATCTCCCGCTTATGATACACAAACATCTACCGCTTATGATACACAAACATCTCCCGTTTATGATACACAAACATCTCCCGTTTATGATACACAAACATCTCCCGCTTATGATACACAAACATCTCCCGCTTATGATACACAAACATCTCCCGTTTATGATACACAAACATCTCCCGTTTATGATACACAAACATCTCCCGTTTATGATACACAAACATCTCCCGCTTATGATACACAAACATCTCCCGTTTATGATACACAAACATCTCCCGCTTATGATACACAAACATCTCCCGTTTATGATACACAAACATCTCCCGTTTATGATACACAAACATCTCCCGCTTATGATACACAAACATCTCCCGTTTATGATACACAAACATCTCCCGCTTATGATACACAAACATCTCCCGCTTATGATACACAAACATCTCCCGTTTATGATACACAAACATCCATTTGCTACTTTAAGGATAACATACAATAATAATATAGAACAGTAACATACAAAATTAACATACAATAAGAACATATTGTAATATAAACAATCGTAAAATAAGATTATAACATACAACAGTCACGTATAATAATAGTTAATAATTTACAATAATAATTAATAATATACAATAGTAATATACAACAATAACATAAAACAATAACATACAGCAATAACATATAATATTAACATACAATAACAGACAATAATAATATACAATAGTGCCATATATTTATGATTAATGATATACAGCAATAACATACAATAATAACATACAATAATGGCAAACTATGACAGTTTGTGGCGCCAATGACAGTGGGAAGATGTAATAGATGTCCCGAGCCAGCAGGCGTATAACTTCAGAAACACCTTCCGCTTTGGGCTATTTAGATAGTCTTTTCCCCATGTCCAGGTTTGTATTGTAACATTAAGACGCGCCCCACGTGATGTGACATACATTTATATTCTCCTTCATTGTACTTTTTATTTTATTTTTATTTTTAATTGTAAGTATTTTTTTTAATTATTTTTTTACAGTTTTTTTTTTGGCCAACACGATTGTTTTTTTGTTTTTGTTTTTCTACTATCGTTAACCTAACTTTCAAATCATCCTAACTTTTCTTATTTTTAAACCTTATCACCTTCCCCCCTTATTAATTGTATATTTAATTTTCCTTTTTGAGAAACAAATCGTTACACTGCCACTTAGCAAACTATAACATATTTTATTTTTGAAATATCGTATGTAATTTTTCAACAAATTCTTAAGAATTACTATTACATCAACATCATCCGATGAATAAAAAGTTATATGTCTTTTTTTTTTTAAAACATAGACACTAAGTTTGCAATCTTGAATTTAAATATACCAAAGAATATCGACAACAAATTTTTTTCCTTGGTTTGAGATCAGCTGAACTGACGTCTTCCGGAGAAGATATGGCGGCATGAAAATAATGACAGTGTCAGTGATGGGAGCGGGGGGGGGGGGGGCAGCTCTAAATTCCCTCAATAAATCATTTAGCCTTGCTCTGACAGGGTCTCAATTGCCTTCGTTTTGGGGGCCATTTTTACTCACGCTAGAACTAAGCTCATCGGAGAATGATGACGTCGACGGCGCGTTCCCATCACTGGACTTCTGCCGGTGGAAGGGTTTTGGAACAGAGAGTAGTAGGACGCTAGACTTCTGCTGGTGGGCTATGTGACTTAGAATATAGAGTAGTGGGATTCAGCTTCGTGATTCATATGATATGGAACAGAGAGTGGTTAGCCTTCAGAGCGATCTCGATATTTCAACACGGTATCGCCTTAAAAGCTATTTGTCCTGAGCGGTTTAGGGGGTTGCTGGAGGTGGTAGAATGTTTACTAACATGAAATAAACCCTACATGTTTATATATATATATATATATTTAATGGTTCATTCTGGTCCAAATCTCTCTCTATAATTATAAGTCCTAGATTTTTAATAGGGCTTGGGGAATTCTAAGTATAGTAACAGATATAAACCAGCAGGAACCATTAAAAACAAAAACAAAAAACCAGGTCGAATATTTGGTGTAGACGCTCTCTGATTACGAACCTTTCTAATAGCAGGCTATTATTTATAAACTGATAATAACAGAAGACTTTTTTTTCCCTTGTTCCAGCTGACCATAACAGAAGACTTTTGTTGACTGTTCCTGCTGATCACAACAGAAGACTTTTGTTGACTGTTCCAGCTGATCATAACAGAATACTTTTGTTGACTGTTCCAGCTGATCATAGCAGAATACTTTTGTTGACTGTTCCAGCTGATCATAGCAGAAGACTTTTCTTGACTGTTCCAGCTGATAATAACAGAAGACTTTTGTTGACTGTTCCAGCTGATAACAACAGAAGACTTTTGTTGACTGTTCCAGCTGATCATAACAGAAGACTTTTGTTGACTGTTCCGGCTGATCATAACAGCAGACTTTTGTTGACTGTTCCAGCTGAACATAACAGAAGACTTTTGTTGACTGTTCCAGCTGATCATAACAGAAGACTTTTGTTGACTGTTCCAGTTGTGAGCATCGCTTACACTTGTCTGATTTGTCGCGTTGTTCAAAGTGAAGACTTTGAGAACCGTTAAGGTGAATACCCCGACCTTTGAGATATATCCGCATCTAAGTCCTCCAGGACGTACTCGAAACTAGTTGGCGTGTTTAGATAGGGGAAATTTAAAAAGTACATCATATAAAAAAAATATGTTTAAACATTTCAGCATCGGTAATTTCAGCATCGGTGATTTAAATTTCCATTTGTTGCTAAGTGTGTAGCCACTGGGCGGTCAGATGTGAAACACTTTGGTACAAAATGGGGGGGGGGGGGGGGGGTAGTAATGGATTTTTTTTTTAAATCCCCTAATTCATATTTTTCTCAAATATTTCGATATAGAAAGGTCATTGATCTACGGCCAACGAGACATTCAATCTCATTGAAAAGAATTTCATTTGTTTCATGATCTGCCTACACTACTTGTGGTATGTTTATTGGAGTCAGAACTGCGCTTGCTGACTGAGAGGGAGAATCTAGTGATCTGAACGCGCCATCGGAAAACCTTCAGCTCTGCCCGTCATTGCCCCTCAGCGAGGGAGGTGATCGGCCGAGATATTGCTAAATGGGGCTTAAAGTTTGGGGTGCCTTCATTATATTTCTCCTCCTCGGAGCCCCCAACATCTGCACGTGCACTTGGACTGTGCACGCGATTCGGGGTTCACACGTGACGCTCGGGGGGCTACGCTGAACACGGCTTTACTCAGGGGTGCGCAGAGCCACACGGAGCCTCTCGTGGGGGGGGGGTGGGTTGGCCAAACGGAGCCACACAGAGCCGTACAGTGCCACACGTAGGCACAAAGGGCCACACAGATAATAACTGTAGCCATTTCTTACAAGATCAATTTCGACACTAGTATATATATTTAATGTAAGTACAACTTAAACAGCAAAAATTAGCAGCCCCCACTTTTGTTATGAAAGAAGTGTCATAATATGTCTCAGAATTTCATGAGCATGATGTCTCTATCGGTTTTAGAATTTCAGGGAAGTACTTCTAAAGGCTCGTATTTCAGTGCTGACACTTTACGGAACAATGATTCGTTTGTCGGCAATTAAAACTCCACACTTGTTCAGGTTTCCATTTACGGCACGGAAGACAGCTGACTGAAGCTAGATGTCATTTAATTAAGGTGCCATTTCGTATGGCAAATCTTTTCAATATATGTTTCTACTGCAAGTAATTGTTTGGGGGGGGGGGGCTTTGTCGTCCCACCAGGGTATTAGGGACAAATTATTGATCTTAATGGGTAATTACTGTATCAAAACCTCGATCAAACTGGTTTCGATATATATTTACAAAAATGCCCAACTTCTGCGCTTTGTGACGCTGGTCAGGGGCGTTTCCTCGATTAAGACGCCGCCTTTGTCTCGCTGAGTTTCTCCTGACAACTTGTATTGTCTCGACTGTCACGGGCAAATTTCCCCCTCTCAGTGAAAATTGATGGCTATTTAATGAGCTGCTTGAGCAGACGATTAAAAGATTCTCGCTCATTTCAACCTTGTCTGGTGTAGAGATTTCCCGTAACACACCCCCCACCCCCCACCCCCCTACCCTCAAACCAAACTTTCTGGTCAACAACGTGAGATGAGCACGTTAAATAAGTGACAGAGTCATCTACTGGCAAACCAATAATGTCTACTGTCAAACCAATTGTCTACACACCAATTGTGTCTACAAACCAAATGTGTCTACTGGCAAACCAATTGTGTCTTCTGGCAAACCAATTATGTCTACAAAACAATTGTGTCTACAAACCAAATGTGTCTACTGGCAAACCAATTGTGTCTACTGGCAAACCAATTGTGTCTACAAACCAAATGTGTCAACTTGCAAACCAATTATATCTACTGGCAAACCAATTATGTCTACTGTCAAACAAAATGTGTCAACTGGCAAACCAATTATATATACTGGCAAACCAATTATGTCTACTGTCAAACCAAATGTGTCAACTGGCAAACCAAATGTGACTACTGTCAAACCAAATTTATCTACTGGCAAACCAATTATGTCTACGCTCAAACCAATTATGTCTACGCTCAAACCAAAGGTGTCTTCTGGTAAACCAAATGTGTCTAATGGCAATCCAATTGTGTCTACTTGCAAACCAAATATGTCTACTGTCAAACAAAATGTGTCTACAGGCAAACCAAATGTGTCTAGTGTCAAGCCAAATATGTCTGCTGGCAAACCAATTATGTCTACTGTCAAACCAAAGGTGTCTTTTGGCAAACCAAATATGTCTATTGTCAAACCAAGTGTCTACTGACAAACCAAATATGTCTACTGTCTAACCAAATGTGTCCACTGGTAAACAAAACGTGTCAACTGGTAAACAAAAAGTGTCAACTGGTAAACAAAATGTGTCTACGGGCAAACCAAATGTGTCTACTTTCAAACCAAATGTGTCTACTGTCAAACCAATCGATTCTACTAGCAAACCAATCGTGTCTACTGTCAACCCAAATGTATCTACTGCCAAATATGTCTACTGACAAACAAAATGTGTCTACTGGCAAACCAAATGGAAAACCAAATGTGTCTACTGGAATACTAAATGTGTCCACGGGGAAACCACATGTGTCTCCACATGACTCCACATTTCTATGTTGCATGCCTCCACAGTTCTATGTTGCATGCCTCCACAGTTCTATGGTTCATGACTCAGGGGTCCCAAGTTGGCATGAATCCGCCGTCTTATGGGGGATGACTCCACTGTCCTTTGGGGACTGACTACACGGTCCTATGGGGGATGACTCCACGGTTGTTTGGGGACTGACTACACGGTCCTATGGGGCATGACTCCACTGTCCTTTGTGTACTGACTGCACGGTCCTATGGGGGATGAATCCGCAGTCATTTGGGGCATGACTCCGCCTTCCTATGGGGCATGACTCCGCCTTCCTATGGGGCATGACTCCACGGTTCTTTGGGGACTGACTGCACGGTCCTATGGTGGATGACTCCATGGTTCTTTGGGAACTGACTGCACGGTCCTATGGGGGATGACTCCACGGTTCTTTGGGGACTGACTGCACGGTTCTTTGGGGACTGACTGCACGGTCCTATGGGGCATGACTCCGCTGTCTTATGAGGCATGACTCCATGGTCCTATGTGACATGACTCCACCGTCATATGGGTGTTACTCCACGGAAAGATGATGGCGTCACGAGGAAACCTGTAAAATGAAAAAGGGCCCATAAGAAGACGCAAGGCAGATAGCGGGGAGTGGGGTGCACTAACGGGGAGAATCAGACAAAGACTTGCCTCACGGAAGAACAAAGGCAGAAGAAGAAGACGGAGAAAAAGAGAAGAAAAACCTCCCAACTCCTACCACCGTGAGCCTCGCCTGGCCGAGCCGTGTGTGAGAGGCCGGGGGCCGTAAACCTGTCTGACTGCGGGTGCAAAGGGATTTCGTGGCCAAAGGGCCCCATTGATTCACTGGGACATTCCACACCACTGGTATTCCGCCTTGCACTATTGTAAGCCATTGTAAGAAGTTGGTGTGTGTCCCCCCTCCCCCCCCCCCCAAAAAAAAAACACAATAAAACACCACAGTCAACTACTAACACATCTCTCTCGTTCATTATATTTTCCATTGCAATAGTTCTTAGGATTTTTTCCCCAACTTCCTTTTTTATTCGTATAATCTTTGTTTTCCCGAAGTGAAATGCAATATTTACTGTTATGAATTATTTAAACAATAGATCCTACTAAAATAATATTAGTTCGTATGTTGTAAAACACAGATTACAATGCAATGTAATGATCACACAGCCTCCCAGAAGGTGTCATCACTAGTGGTAACTTTTGGAACCAGTCCACTAGAAATGGCGACTGGAGTATGCTAAACAAATCTGAACAACATGGTAACTAGGAGCTCTTCAATCACCATAATTGAGTGGATGGAGTCAGAGTATTTCAGTCACCATTGCGTGGATGGAGTCAGAGTACTTCAGTCACGATTGGCTGGATCGAGTCAGAGGTATTCAGTCACCATTGGGTGGAGGGAGTCAGAGACCTACAGTCACAATTGTTTGGATGGATTCAGAGGTCTTCATTCACCATTATCACACTCAGCCAGTCAGTTTCACAAAGCTTCACGTTGACATTTATAGCTGACCTTTTTTTAACAAGTGAAACAAATCAACCACTGTTTAGTTCGCTGCTCGGCCACAGATCTAAAAATAGTTTGAGACAGACCCCCAAAAAATAAATAAATAAATAAATATAATTGTAATAATTTTAGCTTGGGAATGATATCTTTCCCAAGCACTGACTGTCAAGTATTGGAGTTAAGTAGTTATTTTTGTGTTTGAATGCATGTTTATTACGCGCTGTGTGTGAAAGAGTTTGTATTAGCTAATGAACGCGCTTGTCTGAATGACGTAATTTTATGTGTATTGTGACGTAAGTAGTAGTCGTGCGGCAGTTATGGTGTAGAACCTTAGGGAAGAGAGATGTGTGCCTTGTGTTTCCTGATAATTAAAGTTATAGTTACTAAAAGGACTTGAGTTATTCACTAATGATTGAAATAGTGGAAGAACTTGATGGATGATCCAATCCAGGAGTATAGAAGTTGACACTGACTTCGTGTCTGCTTGCTTCCATCCTCTCGTCAGCTTTTTTCTTCTCGTCAGCTTCCTTCTTCTCGTCAGCTTCCTTCTTCTCGTCAGCTTCCTTCTTCTCGTCAGCTTCCATCTTCTCGTCAGCTTCTTTCTTCTCGTCAGTTTCCATCTTCTCGTCAGCTTCCTTCTTCTCGTCAGCTTCCTTCTTCTCGTCAGCTTTCTTCTTCTCGTCAGCTTCCTTCTTCTCGTCAGCTTCCTTCTTCTCGTCGGCTTCCTTCTTCTCGTCAGTTTCCATCTTCTCACCAGCTTCCTTCTTCTCGTCAGTTTCCATCTTCTCGTCAGCTTCCATCTTCTCGTCCGCTTCCTTCTTCTCGTCGGCTTCCTTCTGGTCTATATCTCTTTCCTCCTCTTTTTTCCCCGAGTCCAAATAACGTTTCTACCATCCTCTGGCCTTTAAATTCACTTTCCCGATGGTATCATTTGATTCTTGATTGCTCTACCTGAATTTTTTTTTTCTTTTTTAAATTTTCTTTTTTATGTTCCTTTATTCCCATCCTACATACTTTCTCCTCTCCCTAATACATTTCAATTCTTTCGAGATCTTCTACTGTTCACTCCCTTAGTCAAGATGTAGATTGTTCCTTAATCCACCGCAACCACCACATCCACCCCACAACCCCCCCCCCCCCAGCTCGGGGCCACCCACTTTTTCTCTTCTTGCCAGACACGTCCCACCACGTCTAATTTACTTTTCGCCAATTTTTGAAAGACATGGCCAAGAGGCTTAAAAAAAAATAATCCCGAAACATGGCGGGAACCAGTGTTAATTATAAGGGCGCGTAATAGGATTTCTGGTACACGGGACAGCAGACAAGTGCCTTACCGTTGTCGGCTGTTGTTGTGGGTGCGGCGCCATTGTTTGGAGCTGGAGTTATTGCGATCGGGATTACATTGTTGTAGCATGTATTACTTTGAATACAATGAGGAAGCTCTGCTGCAGGGCCGAGACATTCAGAGATGCACCGCGTGACCCCGAGTTTGTCCGAGTTCGATTTTGGGTTTGCTTGGGTTATCCGGGACTCTCATATCTTGGCGTGCGGATGTACCCCAAAATAAAGTTCCCTTGCCTTTTGAATGACAGAGTAATTTTGTTTTTGTTAACATGGATTCCACTTTCTTGGCATTTTGTTACAAAATTTTTAAAACAATAGAGTCTCCCTTTGATATGATATGCATATGTTCGTTATAGCAGTGATTCTCACTGTCTGTCACGATGTTGTGCCCAGCCATGTCCAAGCTAAACAGGAGTGTCTCTTAAATTGGCGAAAGCCCTTTCAGTCTTATATGACGGCAGTATAGACGTATTCTGTAGACTTAGCCTAAAATATTTCCATATTAAGTTAGCCTATAAACTTAGCCTATAAACTAAGCCTATAAACTTAGCCTATAAACTAAGCCTATAAACTTAGCCTATAAACTTAGCCTATAAACTTAGCCTATAAACTTAGCCTATAAACTTAGCCTATAAACTTAGCCTATAAACTTAGCCTATAAACTTAGCCTATAAACTTAGCCTATAAACTTAGCCTATAAACTTAGCCTATAAACTTAGCCTATAAACTTAGCCTATAAACTTAGCCTATAAACTTAGCCTATGAACTTAGCCTATAAACTTAGCCTATAAACTTAGCCTATAAACTTAGCATGCAAACATTATTCAAAACTTTGGTGTTAGTTACATTCTTTTGGAATTATTTTTTTAAAAATGTATACATTCCAGTTTAAGCTTTGTGTGATTATTTCTGATCGATATTGGAATTACTCTCTAATGTTTATGGTTTTAAACGTTTGACAAATTCACCAGATATCATAATGTATTGAAATCAAAGAGAATTTTGTCAATATTTTCAAACGCAGCATCTTATATTTAACCCACAACTGAATTGGCACAATTAGCCTCAGCTTAGCTTATGATAGAAACTTTGAACAGTTTAACTAATGCAAGACCTAATCAAGAATATGGACAACTTTAAACAGTTTAACTAATGCATGAACTAATCAAGAATATTGACAACTTTAAACAGTTTAACTAATGCAAGACCTAATCAAGAATATGGACAACTTTAAACAGTTTAACTAATGCAAGAGCTAATCAAGAATATGGACAACTTTAAACAGTTTAACTAATGCAAGACCTAATCAAGAATATGGACAACTTTAAACAGTTTAACTAATGCAAGACCTAATCAAGAATATTGACAACTTTAAACAGTTTAACTAATGCAAGACCTAATCAAGAATATGGACAACTTTAAACAGTTTAACTAATGCAAGACCTAATCAAGAATATGGACAACTTTAAACAGTTTAACTAATGCAAGACCTAATCAAGAATATGGACAACTTTAAACAGTTTAACTAATGCAAGACCTAATCAAGAATATTGACAACTTTAAACAGTTTAACTAATGCAAGACCTAATCAAGAATATGGACAACTTTAAACAGTTTAACTAATGCAAGAGCTAATCAAGAATATGGACAACTTTAAACAGTTTAACTAATGCAAGACCTAATCAAGAATATGGACAACTTTAAACAGTTTAACTAATGCAAGAACTAATCAAGACTATGGACAACTTTAAACAGTTTAACTAATGCAAGACCTAATCAAGAATATGGACAACTTTAAACAGTTTAACTAATGCATGAACTAATCAAGAATATGGACAACTTTAAACAGTTAACTAATACAAGAACTAATCAAGACTATGGACAACTTTAAACAGAATCACTGGTCAAAGAAATACAATCTAAATGTTAACACGTAATGACTCGTCTTTTTAAAAATACCAAAAAAAATATCAATTTTTATCTGTTGAAGTTAAGACATTTCCTAAAGACGCATTTGAAGGGGTTAGTTCTCAAATCCCGTGCAGATCTAGGGACAATCAATAATTTTGGAGGAAGGATGAAAAGCTCATTGCGTTTGCGTACGACGTACAGAGACATTCGTCAGAACCTAGATCAGCAAAATGAAGACTAGTTGTGTTTTCATAAGACGTGCCGAGACATTCGTCAGATACCCTAGATCAGCAAAATGAAGACTAGTTGTGTTTTCATAAGACGTGCCGAGACATTCGTCAGATACCCTAGATCAGCAAAATGAAGACTAGTTGTGTTTTCATAAGACGTGCCGAGACATTCGTCAGAACCTAGATCAGCAAAATGAAGACTACTTGTGTTTTCATAAGACGTGCCGAGACATTCGTCAGAACCTAGATCAGCAAAATGAAGACTAGTTGTGTTTTCATAAGACGTGCCGAGACACGTCAGGACCTAGAATATCGAATAGAAAATAATAATATTTTTGAACGAAAGAGAGGAACCATGATAGTGTCACATCGGAGCAACGCTGCAGATCTGACAGTTGAACACATTTGTAGCTTTGCAACTCCTAATAGCTGTCACTCTGTCAGCTTGTGGGCAACTCCTGTTATCTGTCACTCTGTCAACTTGTGTGGAACTCTTGATATTTGTCACGCTGTCAACTTGTGAATAGCTTTTTGTGTCTGTCACTCTGTCAACTTGTGAAAAAAATACTGTGTATTTCACTCTGTCAACTTGTGAACAATTCATTTTATCTGTCACTCTGTCAACTTGTGAACAAATATTAACGAAAATTCTATTCCCGGACATTGGGCTCACACACACTATTTTCATTGGTTTAAAATCTATTTACCCTACAAGACATTTACCTTGCTGGACATTAACCTGACTGAAATTTACCTGAATGGACGTTTACCTTACCGGACATTTATCTTACTTTACATTAATCTTACTGACATTTACCATACTGGTCATTAACCTGACTAGACATTTACTTAACGAGAGTCTTAGCTGACTTGACATTTACCTTACTGGACATTTACTTAACGAGAGGCTTAGCTGACTTGACATTTACCTTACTGGACATTTATCTGACTTGACATTTATCTGACTTGACATTTATCTGACTGGACATTTACCTGACTGGACATTTACCTTACTGGACATTTACCTTACAGGACATTTACCTTACCGGACATTTACCTTACCGGACATTAACCTTACTGGACATTTACCTTACCTGATATTTACCTTACCGGACATATACCTTACCGGACATATACCTTATCGGACATTTACCTTACCGGACATTTACCTTACCGGGCATTTACCTTACCGGACATTTACATTACCGAACATTACCTTACCGGCCATTTACATTACCGAACATTACCTTACCGGCCATTTACCTTACTGGACAATTACCTTACCGGTCATTTACCTTATCGGATATTACCTCTGTAGTCTTCAGGCATTTGTCCTTTCAGGTACATGTCTGTCTGAATCCCCCCTTCCCCCCAACCACACCCCCCCCCCCCAAAAGGCAAAAAATAACGTCTCAAGACTTATTTTTCCCACTTTATTTCCTTCATTTATTTGCACTTTATTTCCTTCCTTTATTAAATTCATAATTAATTATTTTATTAAAAAAAAGTTATTTGACTTTTTCTTGCAAACCGGCGCTTTAAATTAAAATACCAAATAAACCGGGACTACACAGCTCTGTGAATTTCGCCTACAACTAAGGTACTACGATGTGAGGTTTAAAAAGTCAACTACAATCAGTTCCTGTGTGTACATCGATGGGAAATTATCTCCATCAATTGACTCCAACAATATCATCTTAATTTTTTATTTTTTTTTCACGCGCCCCATTACCGCTTCTTCGACCTCATTCCTTTAGCCCCCCGGTCATTCTAGACTATCGCACCGGCCACAAACGGGGGTCTCTATAATTAAAACCAATCTGACTTGGACCGTATCACCTCACCCTTGGATCCGATCTGACACGTTCCACCCCACAGGTCGCCACCCCCCCCCCCGGGCCGCTGCGCCCCCCTCACCCCCTTCCTCGGAGCCATCTGGAGCCACTAAACCCCTGTGACTTGATGCACGCGCACGTCGGTCCGTCCGGTGTCGCTCACGCGTGACGTCGCCGTGACGGAAGGGCTGGTGACCTTAAACTTTTCACAACTAATTAATTTGAAAATGGCTTCACCCCCCCCCCACACCACACCCCACACCCTTATCCAATGAAACTACGGCTGTAGCGGGAGAGTGTGGTATCCGGTGTGAGGGATGCAAAAATTGTTGGACATTTAATAAAGGTTGTTTTTTTTTATTATTTCTATGTGTAGAATTTTTTTATTTAAAAAATGAAACAAATGAGGAAATTAACAAAAAATGATTATAATTTGATTGTCCTGTGCTTAATTAACTGCTGCTAGTGATGTGTTTAGTTACTCTTCCTACAGGTTTGTTTAGTAGCTTTCCTAGAGATGTGTTTAGTAACTGCTCCTTTAGATTGGTTTAGTAGCTTTCCTAGAGATGTGTTTAGTAACTGCTCCTTTAGATTGGTTTAGTAGCTTTCCTAGAGATGTGTTTAGTAACTGCTCCTTTAGATTTGTTTAGTAGCTTTCCTAGAGATGTGTTTAGTAACTGCTCCTTTAGATTTTTTTAGTAGCTTTCCTAGAGATGTGTTTAGTAACTGCTCCTTTAGATTTGTTTAGTAACTTTCCTAGAGATGTGTTTAGTAACTGCTCCTTTAGATTGGTTTAGTAACTTTCCTAGAGATGTGTTTAGTAACTGCTCCTTTAGATTTTTTTAGTAGCTTTCCTAGAGATGTGTTTAGTAACTGCTCCTTTAGATTTGTTTAGTAACTTTCCTAGATATGTGTTTAGTAACTGCTCCTTTAGATTTGTTTAGTAACTTTCCTAGAGATGTGTTTAGTAACTGCTCCTTTAGATTTTTTTAGTAGCTTTCCTAGAGATGTGTTTAGTAACTGCTCCTTTAGATTTTTTTAGTAGCTTTCCTAGAGATGTGTTTAGTAACTGCTCCTTTAGATTTTTTTAGTAGCTTTCCTAGAGATGTGTTTAGTAACTGCTCCTTTAGATTTGTTTAGTAACTTTCCTAGAGATGTGTTTAGTAACTGCTCCTTTAGATTTGTTTAGTAACTTTCCTAGAGATGTGTTTAGTAACTGCTCCTTTAGATTTGTTTAGTAGCTTTCCTAGAGATGTGTTTAGTAACTGCTCCTTTAGATTGGTTTAGTAACTTTCCTAGAGATGTGTTTAGTAACTGCTCCTTTAGATTTTTTTAGTAGCTTTCCTAGAGATGTGTTTAGTAACTGCTCCTTTAGATTTGTTTAGTAACTTTCCTAGATATGTGTTTAGTAACTGCTCCTTTAGATTTGTTTAGTAACTTTCCTAGAGATGTGTTTAGTAACTGCTCCTTTAGATTTGTTTAGTAACTTTCCTAGAGATGTGTTTAGTAACTGCTCCTTTAGATTTTTTTAGTAGCTTTCCTAGAGATGTGTTTAGTAACTGCTCCTTTAGATTTGTTTAGTAACTTTCCTAGAGATGTGTTTAGTAACTGCTCCTTTAGATTTGTTTAGTAACTTTCCTAGAGATGTGTTTAGTAACTGCTCCTTTAGATTTGTTTAGTAACTTTCCTAGAGATGTGTTTAGTAACTGCTCCTTTAGATTTGTTTAGTAGCTTTCCTAGAGATGTGTTTAGTAACTGCTCCTTTAGATTTGTTTAGTAACTTTCCTAGATATGTGTTTAGTAACTGCTCCTTTAGATTTGTTTAGTAACTTTCCTAGAGATGTGTTTAGTAACTGCTCCTTTAGATTTGTTTAGTAACTTTCCTAGAGATGTGTTTAGTAACTGCTCCTTTAGATTTGTTTAGTAGCTTTCCTAGAGATGTGTTTAGTAACTGCTCCTTTAGATTTGTTTAGTAACTTTCCTAGATATGTGTTTAGTAACTGCTCCTTTAGATTTGTTTAGTAACTTTCCTAGAGATGTGTTTAGTAACTGCTCCTTTAGATTTGTTTAGTAACTTTTCCTAGCGATTTGTTTAGTAAACTTCCCCAGAGATTTGTTTAGTAACTTTTCCTAGCGATTTGTTTAGTAAACTTCCCCAGAGATTTGTTTAGTAACTCTTCCTAGAGATTTGTTTAGTAACTCTTCCTAGAGA
Organism: Omphiscola glabra; assembly: GCA_964017045.1. Lineage (NCBI taxonomy): Eukaryota > Metazoa > Mollusca > Gastropoda > Lymnaeidae > Omphiscola > Omphiscola glabra. The sequence continues at coordinate 4,970,644 of OZ024798.1, read as the reverse complement.
TTTGTTTAGTAACTCTTCCTAGAGATTTGTTTAGTAACTTTTCCTAGAGATTTGTTTAGTAAACTTCCCCAGAGATTTGTTTAGTAACTTCCCTTGAGATTTGTTTAGTAACTCTTCCTAGAGATTTATTTAGTAACTCTTCCTAGAGATTTATTTAGTAACTCTTCCTTGAGATTTATTTAGTAACTCTTCCTAGAGATTTATTTAGTAACTCTTCCTGGAGACAGCCTAGAGATTGAGCCGTTAGACCTCAGTTTCTGTTGTTGGTCTTGGCATTCTGTTATCATGTTCCTTGGCTTAATATCCTATAACTTTACTCCCAATCTTAAATTCAAAGTATGATCTTTTTACATCAGTTCTTTTAACATAGAGTCACATAATTTTACCCCAGATCTTTAAACTTAGGATCTCATAATTTTATCCCAGATCTTTAAACTTAGGATCTCATAATTTTACTCCAGATCTTTAAACTTAGGATCTCAAAATGTTACACCAGATCCTTAAATCAGGGTCTGATTACTCTACACCAAGACTTTCAACTGAGTCTGATGTCGTAACTCAAGATCTTTAATCCGAAGTCTTGTGTATTTTCTTCAAACTTCAGATCATTTCCTTTTGTCTGACCCCCCACATTTCTCTCCCCCCCCCCCCGGCCACCACGAGCTCAATGCACCCTCAGAGATGGTTCCAAGAAACTTAACACCATCCCCCTTGGCACCCCTGTGACAATACCACCACCGTTCACCTTTAACCACACCTTCTCCTCACCTGTTATCCACCGCTACAATGGAGGTCAAAATTGGACCTGTCCGAATGCCATTAAAGGTCAGCTCTCTGACGACTGTCATTTGGTTTGTTTGGCCGTTACGTCATTGTCGTTGAAATTCTCTGGTTACTTTCTACGCTCAGGTCAGACTTGGCTCTTTGTTAAGGGGACTTTCTTCCCCGAGGTCATGGCGAAACTCTAGGAGAATCTGTATGTGAGTAGTGAAGAGTGTTAGTTTCCAAAGAGTTGTCCTCACAGAAAGGAGTTGTTTGGGAAAAGAAAAAAGGGGGGGGGGGGTGAAATGTCTAGTATAGTGTTGAAGACGTCAGCTAGCATTGGGCTTTACAATGCGTAATCAGAAAGCGTCCAGTGCAAAGGTCGCAAAGTAATGACGTCATGATGGTTAGTTGAGTTGCCAGGAGCATACAGTAAAATATGAAAACGGTGCGAAGAGTGCTGAAATATTTTTTAAATCTTTTTATAAAGTTGATATCCCGATTTTATTAATTGAAAAAAAAAATTAGTGCAGAAAATAGCAGTTTTAGTAATACTGTGACTTCGTCATAAAACACCCAGACCACCATCGAGCCACTAGTAGGACACCATCGAGACACTATCAAGACACCATCGAGACACTATCAGGACACCATCGAGCCACTATCAAGACACCATCGTGCCACTATTAGGACACCATCGTGCCACTATCAGGACACCATCAAGCCACTATCAGGACACCATCAAGCCACTATCAGGACACCATCGAGACACTATCAGGACACCATCGAGCCACTATCAGGACACCATCGAGACACTATCAAGACACCATCGAGCCACTATCAAGACACCATCGAGCCACTAGCAGGACACCATCGAGCCACTAGCAGGACACCATCGAGCCACTAGCAGGACACCATCGAGCCACTAGCAGGACACCATCGAGCAACTATCAAGACACCATCGAGCCACTATTAAGACACCATCGAGACATCCTTCGAAACCGTCATCGAGGCTTCCATCCATTTCATCATTCAGACCAGACCAAGATTGGGACCAACGTCCAGATCGCCATCTAGACAACCATCTGGTCAACGTCGGTACACCAGCCAGACCACCGTCGAGACACCATCCAGACCATCAGCCAGTCTAACATCCAGACCATCAGCCAGAACCCATCCAGACCATCAGTCAGAACCCATCCAGACATTCAGCCAGACTACCATCCAGACTATCAGCCAGACAACCATCGAGACACCATCCAGACCATCGCCCAGACTACCATCCAAACCATCAGCCAGCCCCCTATCCATCCCGCCTACCCGTCTCTTATAATACTAGGGTCAGTCTGTACATTGCCATTAAGTAACCTTTATGTTCTCAAACCATTAAGAGTTTGTTTTGTTCTGAACCTAGCCCCGCCCCACCGCCCCCCAACCCCCGCCCCTTAATGAATAAGACAATAGATGGCGTGAAGGACGGGAAAGAACTATTTTAATTATACCAAAAAATTAACTTTTCATTCGTACCTCGGGCTATTTCATAAAGGTGATCCATATTTTTATGTTCACTGAATGTCGGACACAGGACTCTACAGTCGTTTAAGGAATGACTTGTACAATATCACCAGCGAACGACTCAACACGTGCGTCAGAATGGTGGTCGATTATCTCATTAGACTTCAGACTAGGAAACCACAGTCTTTGACTTTGACAGATTGGGACACCACAATCATGACACACTAGGCCTCCACAATCCCACCAGACTGATGCTCAACAATCTCATCAGACTTCAGATTTGGACATCACAATCTCGACTGACTAGGACATCACAATCTCGACGGACTCCACAATCGCACCAGACTAGGACTCCACAAGCTCACCAGACTGGGACTCCACAATCACACCAGAACCGGGCTGCCATAGCTGATCGATTTTTTTTTCATTCTTCGAGAAAAAATAATAATTTCTTTTTAAAAGAAATTAATCTGCCAGGGTCAATTGTATTGTCAATGTCACCGAGTAGCTCAGTTTATTTTAAACTTCAGATCCTTTGAATTTTTTAATTTCTAATAATTTGCTATCGCCCCCCCCCCCCACAAAAAAGGGTTTTTGGATTGGGGGGGGGGGGGTGCTTACTCTCGATTTGTTCTTCCTTTGGTTTGTGTCAACTTGCAGGCCAGGGTGTCTTTAACCTTGGCACCCTCCCCGAAATGTCAGAGAACAGATGTCTGTGAGTGGCTACCAAAACAATACAAGGCGGAGGAATTCAATTTACGCGCGGGGACCGTCCGTGACGAGCATACGATCAGGGGACAGACTCCGGCTCGAGGGCCGGGCGAGGGCTCGCCAAGGTTACTCATCAATTTTACGGGCTGCTCCTCTGGGACCGTCCGGACATTTAGCAGTGGACGCTACTCAGGAGGGTCAAGTTTTAGTGGAGGTTATGTTGGGGGGTGGGGTGTGTGGTGACGTGGGGTTTGGGGAGGAGGGACGAGATAAGTGAGGATGGGGGGTTTAGTGGGTGGGTTGTTGGTGAGGTGGGGTTTGTGAAGAGGGGAAAGGGAAGCGTTTAAAGGGGTTATAATTTAGAGTGATAGGAGAGGTGATATAGAATAGGAGGAGAGGTGATATAGAGTAGGAAAAGAGGTTATATAGAGTAGGAAAAGAGGTTATATAGAGTAGGAAAAGAGGTTATATAGAGTAGGAGGGGAGGTGATATAGAGTAGGAGGGGAGGTGATATAATAGAGTAGGAGGGGAGGGGATTTAATAGAGTAGGAGGAGAGGTGATATAGAGTAGGAGATGTGATATAGAGTCCTGTCAGCATATAGTCTACAATCCAGCCCACCTGTCTGCCGACTGCTCACCTGTCTGCTTACTGCCCTCCTGTCTGCCTACTGCCCTGCTGTCTGCCTATTGTCTTTCTGTCTGCCTTCTTTCTGAACACGACATGTGAGATCTTCATTTCAATTATGATAATTACGTTATCATCCAGTGAATTTTAAAAAAAAAACTATTGTAACACGACAGTGGCGTAGTGAGGGGGGTAGGGGAGGGGGGGCATCATGCCCCGGGCGCTACTCACAAAGGGGCGCCAAATGGTATATTTTACTATAATATTGTATGGTTTTCGAATAGGGGGGCGCTAAAAAGTTATTGGGGGGCGCTAAAAATGTATTGTGCCCCGGGCGCGAGTTAAGCTCGCTACGCCACTGTAACACGATGACGCGTTGAAGTAATGAAGCTTTGCGTCAAATGGTCCGTTAAGACATCAAGGGGGCGGTAATCAGAATGGCCACCAGAGTGACACCTGTTGCATCTCAGGCCGTATTACATGCCCTTGGTACATAAGGTTAGTTTATGAATAGAAACGAAAAAAATAAAGCCATTGAAAAATTGAAAAAGAACTCTTTGTTAAGCTGGAAATATATCTCATAGATTTTTTTTACATATATAAAGGCGACCACATTAAATACCATGAATTAGATAGTGATCGTTTCAATAGTCTTCTGTGTGATTAGCATGGCTCATTTGTATGTGATTAGCAAGTCTAATGTCTCGATGGATCCGTCCATTGAGACAGGTAGATGTCAATTTTAAGCACAGACTTAGTCATAGAGATTACAGTATGGGTTGTTTCTTACTTCCAACTTGAAACATATGGATGTATACTGAAAGTGTCCAAAACCATATGGTAAAAATTGTTATATACTGAAGGCGCCCAAAACATACCAAACATATTGATATTCAGTGATAGATCCCATAATGTTAACTACATATTGATATGTACTGAATGAGCTCGAATCGTTTATTACATATTGTTAGATACTGATGGAACCATACCATATTATTACACATGGATATATATGTACTCAAAGAGCCCAAAACAATTAGTTACATATCGATAGTTAAAGAAAGAGACCAAACTATTCCGCTGAAAATCCCAAAACATTTGTTACATATTGATAGTTACTGAAAGATCCCAAAACATTTGTTACATATTCATATTTTATGAGAGAGCCCAAAAAGTTTGTTACATATTGATAGTTACTGATAGAGCCCATATTATTTTTTACACATTGATAGTTACTGAAAGAGCCCAAACTATTTTTTACATATTGATAGTTACTGAAAGAGCCCAAATCATTATTTTACATATTGATAGTTACTGAAAGAGACCAAACTATTTTGTTACATATTGATAGTTACTGAAAGAGCTCTAATCATATTGTTACATATTGATAGTTACTGAAAGAGCTCTAATCATATTGTTACATATTGATAGTTACTGAAAGAGTCCAAAACAGTTTGAAATGTCTGCCTAAAGAACCAACATCCTCTAGCCCTGCCATCTCCTATATTATCTTGTGACCAAATTTTGTGTGGGGGAAAAAAAAAGAGAGAAAAGGTTCAGCCAGGCCTCATTTCTAGGTCAGACGGCAGAAGTTGCTCGAGTGCCTTCCCCTTAAGTGTGGGACATTGGGTAACAGAGTTTTCACCGCGGCACCGTGCCGCCATTGTTTTCCCGCACGGGCCGGGGGATGAATGGCGTCAATGGACAGGATATAATGAGCGAAGCAACTGGCAATTTGGCCGCCATTGAAACTTTGTCAAACTCTGGGGGCCTTTGTATCGCGGCCAGCCCAGGGACGACCTCTTGCAAGACGACAGCAGCGGCCGATGGAGATGCTGGGCTGACGGCTGTGTTAGGAACAGCGATGTGGCATAGGGAGTCCGATATATGACGTCATCAGTGGGAGCGTTTCACGGGGGCTAAACATTTGGCTCCGGATTCTTTATCGTAAAAAGAAGATTTTTACTAGCTCGCAATGTTGACTGTTGTCTTATGACTTCTAGTTGACTTCTGTTTATGACTTCTAGTTGGCGGCAGTTTTATGACTTCTAGTTGACAGATGATCTATGACTTCTAGGTGACTGCCGTTCAATGAATTCTTGTTGACTGCGGCTATAGGACTAGTTGACTGCAGTTATATGACTTCTAGTTGACTGCAGTTATATGACTTCTAGTTGACTGCAGTTTTATGACTTAGTTGTTTTGCTTTTTGTTTTGTTTCTTAAAAATCCAGTGATGTTAAATTTCCTCATCCCTTTCACTTACCCCCCCCCCCCACACACACACAAACACACACAATTTCTACTCACTTGGATAACCAGTCAATGTCCACTTGATTATGTCCTTAGAGTTGGAGTCAGGCCACGACGAATTTAACCCCCTTCAACGCTACTATTGCGTCGCTGAGCAAAACACGTGTTAAAAAATAATAAACGCCTGTCTTACTTAGTATGTTGTGTTGTAATATGTACGATGGTTGCTGTGTGGTCTAAACTGAGCAAATCTAAAATTGACGGTCTGGAGTTCAATCCCCGCCAAGGCCCAGTCAAGCAAAAACCCCACGAGCACCCTGGGTGGATGGGACTCGTCAACCCTGGACGGCAACCCATCTAAGAGAAGGAAACTCTGAATTCAAACCCGGAGATGGAGTCCCGAAGGCGGATAACATTGATACAATGAAACATTCCGGCAACTCCTGCGACGCCACTGGTGCCAAGCTGTGTCATCCACATGATGTTCCCTTAGGATTATCCAGCGGCGTGGAGAGAGGCGATTTGCTGTTGGGAACCAGCTTACAATCCTAAAAATAATAATCCCAGGCCATGTGGATTTCGTCCTGCGAATTCACACCATCGTCACCTTGTGACGGACGGATGCCAGCAAAAAAAAAATATGTACGCCACTTTCGATCTGTGTGATATGCTATGTGACATACTGTCGTCTGATTGAGCACGTTAACCACCACACGATACAGACTATGACTTTCGAACGTGTGTCGAGTTACTGAGCAGTTCATTGACGTGTATCCATTGGCGTACGGAAAAGAGGGGGGGGGGCGAAGTTGCGGTCCGCCACGGGTGACACTTTTTTCTGTATATTTTAGGGGCGGCATTTTTTGGCCAATCGCAGAGATTTTCATGGAGCGCAAAAATGTTGGTGACACTGTCCTTAGCTGACTTACTAACCAACTCTATACATATGCGTCTTGTACAGCATGGCTTACTAACCAACTCTATACATATGCGTCTTGTACAACATGACTTACTTACCAACTCTATAGATATGCGTCTTGTACAGCATGACTTACTAACCAACTCTATACATATGCGTCGTGTACAGCATGATTTACTAACCAACTCTATAGATATGCGTCTTGTACAGCATGACTTACTAACCAACTCTATACATATGCGTCGTGTACAGCATGATTTACTAACCAACTCTATAGATATGCGTCTTGTACAGCATGACTTACTAACCAACTCTATACATATGCGTCGTGTACAGCATGATTTACTAACCAACTCTATATATATGCGTCTTGTACAGCATGATTTACTAACCAACTCTATACATATGCGTCTTATACAGCATGACTTACTAACACACTTTATAAATTGGTACAGCGCCGTGCAGATAAAAAAAAATAGCTGTAAATAGTTCGACGCCCAAAAATGGCGCGCCCCCCATATATATAAAAAGTGACACCTAGTGGTGGAGCAGGAAAAAAAGGATTTTGGCGCCCCAAATTACCATTAAGGCTCAGTCTAAAGATATTTTGCGCCCCCCCCCATGTCGGCGCCCGGGGCAATGCCCCCTTCGCAAGACCCTTTACTGGTGTCTTATTCAAGCTTGACTTACTAACAAACTCTACCCACTGGCTGCATCTTGCCAGACTTTCATTGGTTTGTAACAACAGCAGAGATCGCTTCCTGTTCTAAACATCGAGCTACAATGACCTTGCTGAGATTTTTAAAAAACACAACCTGTATCTGTTGTTCCTTGTTTTTGTATCATCTGCTGAAGAAGGCATCTGGCCGAAACGCCCATTTAACTGTCCTGTCTTTTCTTGATCCCTTATTACTAACACTTGGTCTCCTACCAGATTATTTGTACCCCGGCAATATATCTCTGAACAGACCATTTTACCAAAGCTGTTGTTGTGGACGGAACGAATCGCCACTTTGTCTTCTCCCACGCCTAAACTCAACCCAGTGATACTTTACTTAGCATATTTGTCTGCGGTATCATACTGCACTGAGCCCTTAGCATTTTCCTCCTCGTCAGAGCTCTAATGGGACGTAATCCTGGGACACTTATAAACCGAGTGCCGTCCCCTCTGGTAGGCACTATGGAGCTTAATAACCGTTCGTAACCGTTGACTCGGAGCCCAGTGAGCCCGGAGCCCACGCCATCCCCCCCACCCATTTCGCGCCCCGTTCATGCTGATGTGTATTAACACAATCGGACGTCTCTTTACGCCGCCCTCACGCCTGGACGACTCTTACAGTTGGTCTTAATGATAATCAGTCTTAGTGACGACTCAACCGAGAGCGCATCCAACAACAAATTTCTACCCAAGAGTCAGGCCGAGGGGTCTCTTAATGACGGTGGGGAGGGGGGGCACATTTCCACAACAAGCCTCCACCCAGAGTCACTCCTAGTGGTCTCTCAAAAAGTGGGGTTCTGGGCTCCTGCAAACCACCCCCCCCCCCCACACACACACACACATTCCCGGTGGCGACGATCTGATAAAGAAATTATTCACAGGGCTCTTAATGAGGCAATGTTGCACAAAATATTGCCACCCTTACAGATATTACACATTTAGTGAATGTGCGCTTACATCTTGTTTCATCATTTTTTAAAATATTTTTATTGATAGGAATAGGGACTAAAAAAAAACTATGTTTGAAGAAAGAAAAATTCAACTGTAAAATGCAAATTGTCATGACCACTATTACGGTAACACACTAGCCCGCCCCCTCCCCACCCCTCTCCTTCTTTTGCATCCACATTTGGGGTTGGGGGGGGGGGCGGATAAAACTAAAAATAAAATCGAACTTCAAAACTTGGACTTTACTTTCAATGGCTATTTTACGACATTCAAACGGCGCTGAGAACTTAAAATTAGATTTACGAAGCGGAGGATATTTTTTTTTTTAATGATTTTTGAAATGACGTCACTAGGATATTAAACTTTTGAAGAAGAAGAGAAGATAAATTGGTATTTTAGGATCATCTTTAAAAATGGGATAAGTGAAGATTTTTTTTTTGCGCATTCACATCATATGATTTTCCACGGCGACGCCTTTGAATAAATGTGTATATCCATCTTCAAAGTCGCGTGAAGTTCACGTGGTGGTGGTGTCACCTTTACAATGCTGTTTCACCCTCATCTTGTTTTTTTTTTTTTTTTTGACGAAAAAAGAAAGATAGATAGACTAGTGTTGAGGTGAGCCTAATTAAAGGCTACTCACTTGGTGACCTTCTGGTTTTGGAAAGGTCATTTCTCTGAAGACATTACGAATTAAAATTATAGTTTTTCAGTTCATCACTCTTTAGGTATTTTGTACTCTGTATATATATATCTCGTCCAGTTCGTATAGGCACGGCGATAAGAAAATATCTATTATCTGAATTTGAACAAGTCTATAAATTTATACTACTAGTTAACCCCTCATTGTTAACCAAGTGACGCCTCTGTTTTACAAATGTCTTTTGAGCGCTCATTAGACGGGATTTTTATTTTTACCCCATTTGGGGTAATTTACCCCTTTGTTCGCCGACCTCTATTTCTAAACTGGGGTATACAAAAAGAACAGTTGCTTGGTCAGTTCCACACACAGAAACTCTTTCAACTGCCAGATACGGTCATGTCAATAGCAAAACTGTCCACTGACGCCTTCGAACTGATCAAATGTAATGTCGACCTGGCCTTGCTGTGCAGGGGCAGGTTGGAAATAAACATCGTGGAATGTCCTATAAATGGTATATCGTGAAATACATTCATAGTTCTATTTCCAAGCCACATTCTACGACGAACGTACACATCTATCCATCCATCCATCCTTGCAACCATATGTACACATCCATCCATCGCTGTGGCGCTACAGTCATATGTAAACATCCATTCATCCATTCCTTAGGCGCTACAGCAACTCCCTGTGGCGCTACATCCACATGTATGGCGCTACAGCCACATGTACACATACATCCTTATAGCACTGCAGCCATATGTACACATCAATCCATCCCTGACCAAATACAGCATCTTCAAGATCTCAATAGGCAGCAATAAGTGATACACTCGCTGACCTTCTATAAATACATTTGCTAAAAACTATTTTGTAAACATACAATGGTTAAATATGCGATGTTTTCAACTGGCAGTGATAAAATGGCGAGCTCGTGGCTTAAGTCAGACCTGTATCGTCTGCCTCTAAACAAAATAAATAATAAGCGTGACCAAAACGCTTTAATTAATTGGAGCAGGTCGTGCCTGGAATAACCTACATCAAACAGACGATACCGTTACTTATTAGAGGACCAGACACACTAGCCGGGGACCAGACACACTAGCCGGGGACCAGACACACTAGCCGGGGACCAGACACACTAGCCGGGAACCAGACACACTAGCCGGGGACCAGACACACTAGCCGGGGACCAGACACACTAGCCGGGGACCAGACACACTAGCCGGGGACCAGACACACTAGCCGGGGACCAGACACACTAGCCGGGGACCAGACACACTAGCCGGGGACCAGACACACTAGCTGGGGACCAGACACACTAGTCGGGGACCAGACACATTAGCCGGCGACCAGATAAAGGGACCAGACACACTAGCCGGAGACCAGATAAAGGGACCAGACACACTAGCCGGAGACCAGACACATTAGCCGGGGATCAGACACACGAACCGGGGACCAGACACACTAAACTTGTATCAGACACTCTAACCGGGGACCAGAAACACTAGCCGGAGACCAAACACACTAGCCGGGGACCAGCCACTCTAGCCGGGGATCAAACACAGTAGCCGGGGACTAGACACACTAGCCGGCGACCAACCAAAATAGCCGGGGACCAGACACACTTGCCGGAGACCAACCAAAATAGACGGGTACTAGAAACACTAGCCGGGGACCAGACACACTAGCCGGGGACCAGACACACTAGCCGGGGACCAGACACACTAGCCGGGGACCAGACACACTAGCCGGGGACCAGACACACTAGCCGGGGACCAGACACACTAGCCGGGGACCAGACACACTAGCCGGGGACCAGACACACTAGCCGGGGACCAGACACACTAGCCGGGGACCAGACACACTAGCCGGGGGGACCAGACACACTAGCTGGGGGGACCAGACACACTAGCTGGGAACCAGACAAGGGGACCAGACACACTGGTCGGGGACCAGACACACTGGTCGGGGACCAGACACACTGGTCGGGGACCAGACACATTAGCCGGAGACCAGATAAAGGGACCAGACACACTAGCCGGAGACCAGATAAAGGGACCAGACACACTAGCCGGGGATCAAACACAGTAGCCGGGGACTAGACACACTAGCCGGCGACCAACCAAAATAGCCGGGGACCAGACACACTTGCCGGAGACCAACCAAAATAGACGGGTACTAGAAACACTAGCCGGGGACCCGACACACTAGCCGGGGAACAGACACACTAGCCGGGGACCAGACACACTAGCCGGGGACCAGACACACTAGCCGGGGACCAGACACACTAGCCGGGGACCAGACACACTAGCCGGGGACCAGACACAATAGCCGGGGACCAGACACACTAGCCGGGGACCAGACACACTAGCCGGGGACCGACTAAACTAGCCTGAAACCAGACCAGGGAGCGGTACAGTTAAACACTTTCCGTGGAAGAAATCGTCCATTCAAAATTTCTTTGTTATTCTTTAACTATATATCTCCAGCCTTTCCTAAATCTTGGTCTGATGCTTATCTCGGTTCAATGACACAACACAAGGGACTTGTCTGTCACACATTTCAGTGTCAGCCAACCACCCATTCTATGGCTGATGTCTGCCACCCATTCTAAGGCTGATGTCTGCCACCCATTCTATGGCTGATGTCTGCCACCCATTCTATGGCTGATGTCTGCCACCCATTCTATGGCTGATGTCTGCCACCCATTCTAAGGCTGATGTCTGCAGCCCATTCTATGGCTGATGTCTGCCACCCATTCTATGGCTGATGTCTGCCACCCATTCTAAGGCTGATCTCTGGCACACATCATATGGCTGATCTCTGCCACCTATTCTTTGGCTGATCTCTGCCACCATTCTATAGGGACTGATCGCTGCCACCTATTCTATGGCTGATCTCAGCCACCCATTTTATATGACTGAGCTCTGCCACCATTCTATGTGGCTGATCGCTGTTACCTTTTCCATGGTTGATATCTTCCACTCATTCTATGGCTGATCTCTGCCACCTAATATATGGCTGATCTCTATCACATAAGTCGAATTCGCTGCTATTCCCTTAGCGACATGTTTAAATGTCATGTAATTGGCGACATATTTAATATCATGTCATTGGCGACATATTTTAATGTCATGTCATTGGCGACACATTTAAATGTCACGTAATTGGCGACATATTTAAATGCCATGCAATTGGCGACATATTTAAATGTCATGTAATTGGCGACACATTTAAATGCCATGCAATTGGCGACATATTTAATTTCATGATTGATATTGTATCTCAAACTTAAGATCTTGAGATCTTCGAGCGCATAAGTTTTGAATTTCTCAAAATGTGTTGTTTCTTGTTTTGTTTTGTCTGCTGAAGAAGGCGTCTAGCCGAAACGCCAGTTCAATTCTCCTGTCTTTTTTTTTCCTCAAGCCTAAACATACTCTTGTTCCACTATTTATTTACTTTACGCGGCGTGGGCGCATTCCGTCATATTTCATACTTTAGTCTTAGTCTATTGTTTCAGCCGACGACCCCATATAAATCCATTCACAACGCCAATTGAGGTCACCTCCCTTGGCCCGGAAACCTGTCCTCTAGTAACTGGATTATATCAATATGTCCATGTGTCAAGCAATCTTTATTTAGGTACAGTGTTATTTTTTAAATGCCCAAAATCAACACAGTAAGACATAGGCCTTTATGGATACACGTATTTACATTTCTGAGTGGGACTTTTTAAATTTGAGACGAAGCCCTTTTTACACGTTGTTAGAACCACTGGCTTGTGAATATTTAGCGACATGTAAAGAATGCAAAATTCATTAAGTGTTAAGGTGTTATATGCCGGCGGGTATATCCATCTTTTTCTTAAAATAGCATATTATTAGCTAGTTATCCATGCTTATGGATAATCGGTGGATAATGAAGTAACAAAGAGTAAGTGACCGACCTCTAAACCAGGCCTGCACAACTCAAAATGTAAGGCGGGCCGTAATACTTTATGAAAAACTTGTGAGGGCCATAAGGAAATAGGACAGGGAAGAAAGCTATTAGGAAAATAATAAGAATAAAGATTAGTTCGTTACGTCGTGGGCTGCAAAGTGGGGCCTGTGGGCCTCATGCCGCCCGCGGGCCTCATGCCGCCCGCGGGCCTCATGCCGCCCGCGGGCCGTATGCTGTGCAGGCCTGCTCTAAACTAACATTAACAAGATTATTTATTCATTAATAGACACTAATAATTAGAGAACTAAAAAAAAACCTCTTTTATAGTTGAATTCAATTTATTATATGTTTTTAATTAAATTAATATTATCCCGGGACTTCTCTGGGAACCACAGGATCCCGGGATGAGGAAATCATTATTCCCGTTTTCCCGCGATAAGCAAAGCCCTTGAAAATAAGATAACCCACTTGGTAGGAAGTTGGCTGGAGGCCACCATTGTTTTCTTTCAAAGACCTCATCCTTACACCTCTCCTACGACATCCATGGTACGTCACCAACATGTCAACAGAAGCATTGGCTTCTAGCAATCATATAGCGACACACGTAGTAGGACCATCAGCTCCATGACGACACGCGTAGTAAGACCATCAGCTCCATGACGACACACGTAGTTGGACCATCAGCTCCATGACGACACACGTAGTAGGACCATCAGCTCCATGACGACACACGTAGTAGGACCATCAGCTCCTTAACGACACACGTAGTAGGACCATCAGCTCCATTACGACACACATAATAGCACCATGACGACACAAGACGTAGCACTATTAGCTCCATGACGACACATATTAGCACCATCAGCTCTAATACGAAACACGTAGTAACTGCATCAGCACCATGATGACTCATGTAGTATCACCACCAGCCCCATGTCGGCACACGTAGTAGCACCATCTGCTCCATTACGACACACGTAGTAGCACCATCTGCTCCATTACGACACACGTAGTAGGACCATCTGCTCCATGACGACACGCGTAGTAAGACCATCAGCTCCATGACGACACACGTAGTAAGACCATTAGCTCAATGTCGACACACGTAGTAGCACATCAGCTCCATGACGACACACGTAGTAGCATCATCAGCTCCACTACGACACACGTAGTAGCACCATCAGCTCCATGACGACACACGTAGTAGCACCATCAGCTCCACGACGACACACGTAGTAGCACCATCAGCTCCACGACGACACACGTAGTAGCACCATCAGCTCCACGACGACACACGTAGTAGCACCATCAGCTCCACGACGACACACGTAATAGCACCATCAGCTCCATGACGACACACGTAGTAGCACCATCAGCTCCACGACGACACACGTAGTAGCACCATCAGCTCCATGACGACACACGTAGTAGGGCCATCATGATGACACCAGTGATATAAAAAAATGCGCCCCATATTTTGTTTAAAGTAACCAATTATTTTATGACGTGCCACGGGCATCCAGTTCCGTTGATGTCATTTCGTGACGTAAATTGGCCCCGGGGGTGACATAAGCCGATGAGATGCAGCTATCCATTAAATGGGCCGTAGTCAGACGCTCAACAGAGCCGACCGGCGGCCACTGAGCGGCAGGGGTCATCTGTGATGTCACTGGTAGCAGCAGAGGTCATCTGTGACGTCACGTGACGGGCGATCGGTTCCACCTGATACTGTCAAGTTTTCTCCTAACTGACGGTTCTCATGTTCTGTGGGGTATAGTTGTGAGAAGAAAACTAGAAATGGAAGAACGTTTTCATAAATCTGAAAGTTTAATGAATTTTATTTAAAATATTTGGAATATTTTTTTAAAAGGAAGTACTTTCCTAGAACAGTGCTTCTCAACCTGTGAATCACAACCCCTTTAGGGATCGAACGACCCTTGCACATCGGTCGCCTAAGCCCATCTGAAACCACATATTTATGAAGTAGCAAAGAAAATAAATTTATGGTTGGGGGTCAACACAACATGAGGAACTGTATTAAAATGTCGCGGCTTAGGAAAGTTGAGAACCACTACCCTAGATCAAACAATGCTATGAACACTTGTTTGTTTGTTTTTTTAATGACCTTTAGCAAACCAATACGAGTAATACGCCCCTTGCATTAGTCAAAATGACGTCCCATCTTTAAATTAGAAATGCTATTACAATTCGGCGAGACGAGTCATCACTTTGTGTATATCAGTGGTTCTCAACCTTCCTAATGCCGCGACCCCTTAATACAGTTCATGTTCTGGCGACCCCCAGCCACAAAATTACTTTTGTTTCTACTTCATAACTGTAGAGTATATGCGTTTTCAGATGGTCTTAGGCAACCCCTGGGAAAGGGTCGCGACCCACAGGTTGAGAACCGCTTGTGTAGAGCAATGCCTATGGATTGGCTCACTCTGTTACCAAATGTACACCATAGATAAATGTTTCCCCTTATTTTTTCAATACCACTTAAAAATCGTGTTTTTATTTATTTTTATTTTATTTTTTGGAAAAAAGGGGGGGGGGGCATCAAAAAATCACTTTCTCCCCTCCTCAACTCAAAAAACATAATTTCACCCTACTCATCCATCCCCGCCCCCACGTTTCCTTGCCCCAACCACTTTTTTTTTTCCACGGCTCCCTCACGCAAGGGCAGCATCTGGGGCAAACGGGCGCATGCGGGCACTTTCTGTTTGGACGGTCTAGTTCGGACCAGCCCCGAAGAGGAAGTTTGCGTGTCTGGGGGTCCACAGGGAAGCGTGACTCGGGCACATCCCCGACAACAATCGTATCCATGAGGCCCTAATGAAATGACCAAACAGCGACCCGACATTAGAGCGTTTGGAGCGCAGCACGATAATTTAATCACGGGCCTGGGGGGAGGCTGGGCTCATGCTTTCAGGGGCGGCTCCCAGGACGAGACAATGGGGGGCACGGGGAAAAGTCGGAACGAGAGACGGGTGGGAAGAAGGGAAAAAAAACGGGTTAAGTGGGTCAGGAGATATTGCCCGATAAGAACTAGAAGCAGAGAACGAAATGGATGGTGTGACAGTCGAGTGTGTTCGTTTGTTTGTTTGTCGCTAAATGCCAAAGCTTCAGCCGGGATAACCGCTTATACTTCCATACACAGCCATTCAATACTTTATGATTATTTAGTGCGGTGACCTTAGGCCTAAAATAATCACGAAAAAGTATTTTCCAGCGAAAAAAAATTTTAGAAAAATTTCAAGTCATGGAAAAAATTCCAGTCTCACCTCAGAGTGGAATCATTTGAATTGTTTGTAGACTACAATGTGTCGTACACACATACACGTTTTAAAGAGTGGCATATCTAGGGTTAGTGCTTCCAAGTGGGGAACAAAATTCCTCCCCCCTCCCCCGCCCCTACATACACACACGGGGAAAAAAACCTGCAGTTGTACCTTTCATGTATGTGTTGTACATGTCCATTTCATGTATGTGTTGTACATGTCCATTTCATGTATGTGTTGCACTTGTCCATTTCATGTATGTGTTGAACATGTCCATTTCATGTATGTGTTGTACATGTCCATTTCATGTATGTGTTGTACATGTCCATTTCATGTATGTGTTGCACTTGTCCATTTCATGTATGTGTTGAACATGTCCATTTCATGTATGTGTTGCGCTTGTACCTTTCATGTATGTGTTGTACATGTCCATTTCATGTATGTGTTGTACATGTCCATTTCATGCATGTGTTCTACATGTCCATTTCATGCATGTGTTCTACATGTCCATTTCATGTATGTGTTGCACTTGTCCATTTCATGCATGCGTTGTACATGTCCATTTCATGCATGCGTTGTACTTGTCCAGTTCGTGTACGTCTTTTAACAGTTCCGATTGGATGACATTCAAGTACCAACACCAACTGTCTGAGAATGAAGGCGACCGTGGTTTGTTTCCAAGCACATGTTTCGCTTGTTCGCAGCGTCATGGTTTTAAATTGTCTGCGTCTTCAATCATGTTTGGAGGTAAGCGGTTTGGGGGTGGGGGGGGGACTGTAGTGGTGCATCAAGACAAGATTTCATATTAAAAAAAAAAAGCATGTAGCTTATGTTTAAATTCGTCGCAGGGGGGGTTTAGGGAGGGGGGGAGCGTTGTTACACCAATGTTACACACATTAAAAATAAGGTTGTTTGTTGTTGGGTTGGGGGGTGGGGAACGTCTTTTTAATAAAAAAAATAAAAATAGCTAATATTGACAGGTTTCATCAGCGCTCACTTGACTCAAAAGTGCAGTTTGTGTTCGGCCAAACTGAAGAGCGAGTTCGTCGGCTGTAGTAAAGAAGGTTGGGTTTGGGGGGGGGGGGGGTCGAAGCCCTTCAGGTTTACGTTGTGTGTTTTGTGTGGGGGGGGGGGGTAAATTTCTTTCTTGTTAAAATAATGTCTTGGCTTGATGATCCCTGCCCTCACGTTTTTCTCACACTTTCCAATCGAATTAAAGGGGTGTGGTGATATGGTGTGTCCCCGGGGCGAGAGGGTGGAGGTCGGGAAGAACGATCTTCAGAGGCTCAACCTGAGGTTGAATCTGGTTGGACTCACGTAAGACAGCAGGCGATGTTTTGGTGGGGAGTAAGTAGCTAAAGAAATGGCGGGACATTGATTGTTGTTGTGGTAAGGCAGTTTAGGTTGAGAGTATTCAATTATTTTAGGATAGTCAAGTGTTGGAGAGTAGTCCAGTGTTGGAGAGTAGTAAGGTGTTGTAGAGTAGTCAAGTATTGGAGAGTAGTCACGTGTTGGAGAGTAGTCACGTTTTGGAGAGTAGTCACGTGGTGGAGAGTAGTCACGCGTTGGAGAGTAGTCACGTGTTGGAGAGTTGTCAAGTGTTGGAGAGTAGTCACGTGTTGGAGAGTAGTCAAGTGTTGGAGAGTAGTCACGTGTTGGAGAGTAGTCAAGTGTTGGAGAGTAGTCAAGTGTTGGAGAGTAGTCAAGTGTTGGAGAGTAGTCAAGCTATAGAAAAATTTATTTTTTAAAGAATATTTTTGACAAATTCACAAAGTATGTCACACGTCTTTCTTGTCACACGTCCTACTTGTCACACGTCCTACTTTTCACACGTCCTACCTCTCACTGGTTCTACATTCACCAGTCCTACTTGTAGGTGTAGTAAGACATATAGAACAGGGGAGTATGTCTGGGGAGGAGTGGTAGAACATAGATAACAGAGGCGTATGTCGAGGAAGGTAGAGGGACACATATAACGAGGGGGATTATGTGGTAGAAGACATGTCAACTCGTTCTGCCAGTGACATGTCTTAATTTACCCAACCTATCGTCATAGATCACGTGGTCGGCTGTCGTAAACAAGCCTCGCTTCAAAAGTGCACTTTTAGTTTTGTGATAATATTGAAAAACTTTTAAGAACGCCTTTTTTTCTTTAAAGGACAACAAAACAAACTTGTCACCCTAACAACATTGTAGACTTTCTTTGAACTCGAGAAGAGAAAAATCACTTCATTTCAAACAGCTGGTATCCAATGACACCTTAGCTAGGCAATGACACCCTGATGCCAGGCCAATGACACCTGATGCCAGGCCAACGACACTTGATGCCAGGACAATGACACCTGATGCCAGGACAATGCCACCTGATGCCAGGCCAACGACACTAATGCAAGGCCAACGACATCTGATGCCAGGCCAACGACGCCTAATGCGAGGCCAATGACACCAAATGCTAGGTAATGGCACCTAATGCCAGGCCAATGACACCTAATGCCGGGCCAATGACACCTAATGGCAGGCCAATGACACCTGATGCCAGGCCAATGACACCTAATGCCAGGCCAGTGACACCTCATGCCAGGCCAATGACACCTAATGCCTGGCCAGTGACACCTAATGTCTGGCCAATGACACCTAATGCTGGGCCAATGACACCAAATGCCGGGCCAATGACACCAAATCCATGGCAAATGACACCTTATGCCAGGCTAATGACACCTCATGCCAGGCCAATGTCACCTAATGCCAGACCATGACACCTAATGCCGGGCCAATGACACCTCATACCAGGCCAATGACACCTGATGCCAGGCCAATGACACCTAATGCCAGACCATTGATGCCAACATTCCCGATGTCTTCTCTGAAACTTGTCAATTTCAATCGGTTCTATGAGGTGCAAGGTACGCCGCACTTAACATCATCTCCAACACTCAAACCCTCTACTCTTAAGCCCCCACTCCCACTCGAAAACACAGACACAACAGTTAAGTGAAAATGCCAGCCACACACACACCCACACAAAAAAGAAGACTGCTATAAAAGTGAACTGCTTTCATAGTGGGGGGGGGGCCTTAGCTCTCAAGGGGGGCTTAGCTCTAATAGTGGGGTCTTAGCTCTCATGGGGGGGCCTTAGCTCTAATAGTGTGGTCTTATTTCTCATAGTGGGGCTTAGCTCTCATTGGGGGCTTATCTCTTATAGGAGGGGCCTAGCTCTCATAGTGGGGCGTAGCTCTCGTAGGGGGCTTAGCTCTCGTAGGGGGTTAGCTCTCGTACGGGGGTTAGCTCTCATAGGGGGGCTTTGCTTTCATAGGGGGGCTTTGCTTTCATAGGGGGCTTATCTCTCATGGGGGGTTAGCTCTCATGTGAGGGGCTGAGCTCTTATATGGGGGCGTAGCTCTCGTAGGGGGCTTAGCTCTCGTAGGGGGGTTAGCTCTCGTACGGGGGTTAGCTCTCATAGGGGGGCTTTGCTTTCATAGGGGGGCTTTGCTTTCATAGGGGGGCTTTGCTTTCATAGGGGGGCTTAGCTCTCATGGGGGGCTTAGCTCTCATGGGGGGCTTAGCTCTCATGTGAGGGGCTGAGCTCTTATATGGGGGGCTTAGCTCTCATGTGGGGGGGCTTAGCTATCAAAGTTACCAACAAAAACAAGCTAATCTCGTTTATAAACAAATAATAACTTAAATCGGGACTCGCATTCAACCCGATACATTCAACCCGATACATTCAACCCGAAACACTCAACCCGATACATTCAACCCGATACATTCAACCCGATACATTCAACCCGAAACATTCAACCCGATACATTCAACCCGATACATTCAACCCGAAACACTCAACCCGATACATTCAACCCGATACATTCAACCCGAAAACTCAACCCGATACATTCAACCCGAAAACTCAACCCGATACATTCAACCCGATACATTCAACCCGATACATTCTACAGAAGTTGATCACTTCTTTGCGCTATCTCCAACTGTGTGTAACACAAGACTGGGACCCCCCCCCACACCCCCCCCCCCCCACAGTGGGTGACGCCCACATTTGTCAAGTCTGGTTGGTTTCAAAATCATGTTTGTTGTCTCTTATCTCATTTCAGTCAGCTGAGTAGGACTCATGAGTAGGACTCATTGAAACACTCAACAATATATAATTGCCAGAATGATCAAAATATTGATCGTGGGCCCTCAAAAGAATATATATATATATCGAAGTGGCTATTCGCACCCGGGTACCAGACGTGAGAGGTTGGGATTAAAAAAAAAAATTAAAATCTTATTGTTGGTCTTGTAAGACAAAATGAAATATCAAATGAAAGACAATTGAATGGATTCTATGTTTGTAAACTTACTTTTTCAACTAAATAAAGTACCACAAATAACACCCGAATGGCATTAAGTATAATGGGACCCGTGTGCGAATGGCGGTGCTGCGTGTCCGGGTCCATTTTCTAAACATAGATATCTTGTTAAAAGTATCCTTGCAATTCGCGGTATCGTCATCAAATCCGTGTTTCCAAGTTAAACCGTGACATTCATCCAATCCATATTTCCTAGCCAAACCACGACGGTCATCCAATCCATGTTTCCAAGCCAAACCCTAACAGTCATCCAGTCCATGTTTCCAAGCCAAACCCTGACAGTCATCTAATCTATGTTCCCAAGCCAAACCCTGACAGTCATCCATCCATGTTTCCAAGCCAAACCCTGACAGTCATCCAATCCATGTTTCCAAGCCAAACCCTGACAGTCATCCAATCCATGTTTCCAAGCCAAACCCTGACAGACATCCAATCCATGTTTCCAAGCGAAACCCTGACAGTCATCCATCCATGTTTCCAAGCCAAACCTTGACAGTCATCCAATCCATGTTTCCAAGCCAAACCCTGACAGTCATCCAAACCATGTTTCCAAGCCAAACCCTGACAGACATCCAATCCATGTTCCAAGCCAAACCCTGACAGACATCCAATCCATGTTTCCAAGCCAAACCCTGACAGTCATCCAATCCATGTTTCCAAGCCAAACCCTGACAGTCATCCAATCCATGTTTCCAAGCCAAACCCTGACAGACATCTAATCCATGTTTCCAAGCCAAACCCTGACAGACATCCAATCCATGTTTCCAAGCCAAACCCTGACAGACATCCAATCCATGTTTCCAAGCCAAACCCTGACAGACATCCAATCCATGTTTCCAAGCCAAACCCTGACAGTCATCCAATCCATGTTTCCAAGCCAAACCCTGACAGACATCCAATCCATGTTTCCAAGCCAAACCCTGACAACGACCAATGATATCAATGTGAACCAGTTTTCTGGCTCTGACCTCGCTGAAAAAGTTTTTTTTCGTAACCGGTTGTCGTAGCCAGTTTCTTCGTTTTGTTTGTTTGTTTGGTTTGTTTTTTTCTTTCCCTTCGATCTATTTATGTATGAGTTTATGAACCAAATTGTCTACCGCATGACGTCTTTTCCTGGAGTCACTCTCCTAAAAATATGTCTGGAACTCCAGGGGGGAATTCTTGTGTGTCTTTTCCTAATGCAAGGATCGGGATCCTGCATCTCTTTGATCTTTCCCACGTAGCTCTTTGATGCTATAGTGACTAGATCAAATTTTAATATGTGGCTCTTTGATCTTTGTCGTGTAGGTCCTGGATGCTACTAGATACTTGATCAAATTTCTATATATGACTATTCGCCATGAAAAAGTTCCGAACCCTGGCCTAAATGTTGCCGACCCCTGGCCTAAATGTTACCGACCCCTGGCCAAAATGTTGCCGACCCCTGGCCTAATTGTTGCCGACCCCTGGCCTAAATTTTACCGACCCCTGGCCTAAATGTTTCCGACCCCTGGCCTAAATGTTACCGACCCCTGTCCTAAAGGTTACTGACCCCTGGCCTAAATGTTACCGACCCCTGTCCTAAATGTTACCGACCCCTGGCCTAAATGTTACCGACCCCTGGCCTAAATGTTACCGACCCCTGGCCTAAATGTTTCCGAAACCCGGCCAAAATGTTGCTGACCCCTGGCTTAAATGTTGCCGACCCCTGGCTTAAATGTTGCTTACCCCTGGCCTTAATGTTGCTGGCCACTGGCTTAAATTTTGCTGACCACTGGCTTAAATGTTGCTGACCCCTGGCCTAAACGTTGCTGACCCCTAGCTAAAATGCTACAATTCTCACACGGCTTTAGTTTCGTTTTGTCGTTATAAAACATGGAAGAAACCAATTGGTTTGCCTGACACACACATTTTTATCCCAAAGGTAAAATGGGTTAAACCAACATGAAAACACTTAGCCTGACACAAATATTGGTTTAAATATTATAAAATGGGTTTTCCTAACATAAATTTGGTTTTCCTAAAGTAAAAATTGCTTTTCCTAACATTAAATGGGTCTGCCTAACATAAAATTGGTTTGCCTAACATAAAAATTGGTTTGCATAACATAAAATGGGTTTGCATAACAAAAAATTGGTTTTCCTAGCATAAAATTGGTGTCCCTAATATAAAATTGGTTTTCCTAACATAAAATTGCTTTTCCGAACATAAAATTGGTTTTCCTAACATAAAATTGATTTACCTAACATAAAATGTGTTTTCCTAACATAAAATTGGTTTTCCTAACATAAAATTGGTTTACCAAACATAACAATTGGCTTGCCTAACATAAAATTGGTTTTTCCTAACATAAAATTTGTTTGCCTAACATAAATATTGGTTTCCCTAACATAAAATTGGTTTACCTAACATAAAAATTGGTTTGCCTAACATAACACTTGGTTTACCTAACATAACAATTGGTTTGCCTAACATAAAATTGGTTTACCAAACATAAAAATTGGTTTGCCTAACATAACACTTGGTTTACCTAACATAACAATTGGCTTGCCTAACATAAAATTGGTTTTTCCTAACATAAAATTTGTTTGCCTAACATAAAATTGGTTTACCTAACATAAAAATTGGTTTGCCTAACATAACACTTGGTTTACCTAACATAACAATTGGTTTGCCTAACATAAAATTGGTTTACCAAACATAAAAATTGGTTTGCCTAACATAACACTTGGTTTACCTAACATAACAATTGGCTTGCCTAACATAAAATTGGTTTTTCCTAACATAAAATTTGTTTGCCTAACATAAATATTGGTTTCCCTAACATAAAATTGGTTTACCTAACATAAAAATTGGTTTGCCTAACATAACACTTGGTTTACCTAACATAACAATTGGTTTGCCTAACATAAAATTGGTTTTTCCTAACATAAAATTGGTTTGCCAACTCGAAGGAGAATGTGGTCAAAACAGCATTTCCCTGTAAACAAATGTTTAAAAATAAATTCCAATGCTAAAAATAGCCTTTTCCTTGACGACCCCTCAGAGTGCAAGATTGTTTTGAAAGTAGCCAACCCGTTTTGAGGGTTCTCTCATTGACGGGGTTTGTGGTATCACTTCTCCGTGTTTACTACTCCTTTACGCATGCGCCGTGGGTAGCCCTTCCAGACGATTACCTCCATCACATTCCGCAATAATAGTGACCCTACCTCCCCCCTCGCTCCCCCCCCCCTCGGTTATAGTAAGGGCACCCCTTCCCCCCTCCCGTAAATTACCGAGAACGTAAATGCCAATGGACGGTAAATGAATTATTTCGCCTACTTTCACCCGTGCAGACCGTGACGCGAGTCTTTGTACCCGGGGCAGCCCGTAGTGTTTGGGTTTCTTGCAAGAGACCAGGGCTCTCCCCTGTGTATGGAGCCTTATCGAAAACTGGGAGATGTTAATGGCATATTTATATTATTCATGAGCTTCTCTAGCTCATTGTCTGGCCTCAAAATTAGAGTAAAGGATGCGCCCCTTCCCTCCCTTCCCCCCACATTTCCTCCCCCTCCTCAGAAAGGCAGCGCCCTCCCTCCAAGAGGAAAAAGAAAATAGTTAATCGCTAGCTGCTGAATTTTAACTACCCTCGCTGGGTAACCGGAGTCCAGAGAATAAATTTGGTCCGTTCGCTTCTCTTTTCTACCAGTGACTCCAAGCTATTCGCAGGATCTGGCCGTCTGTGCGTTTTCTGGTGGGGGAAGTAGAAAACGTCTCTTGTGGTAGAAGTAGTGTAGGTTTGTTTTGGCTGGACCGACCAGTGTTTTCACACGAAATAACGCTCGGAGAACCTGTCAGAGAGTGGCCGGGGTCCGAATGATAAATTGTCGGAGCGTTAGTGGAAAAGTCAAGCAGTGGATATGATTTTTTGTTCGTGCTGTTTCTAAGTGGAGTTGTGACGTAACTACGACATTGTGATGCCAGGTTGTCTCTTAAAGACCAACAATTTAAAGAAAAAGATGCTTCACAAAAGTCCAAGCTGGAGTTAAAGGTCGTTCTGTTGATGCACATGAAGGGTAATTGGGTCATGACACGGCGCGAGCGTGCTGCCGTCCTCACAGTGTAAGTGGGTCAATTCTAAACGTTTGATGCTGCACACCATGCTAATGAATTGTTCGACAGAATATCCCATTCCTAATTCCCTGTCTATTACAGGCCTGACCTCATAGGTCGCTGACCTGATGGAAACGCCGACCTTGAACTTGTACGTTATGCATCAACATTGGTCAGTACCTTATCGACAAGATGGCTCATTTTCTCCGGTGTCCAAGCCTTCTCCGGTGTCCAAGCCTACGCTTACTGTTTTACGGACAGCACTCGGAGACTAGAAGCAGACGTTGTCTACGTTGTCTACGGATGCTGTGCGGTAGCCAAATTCTTCTCTCCAGCATCCAAGGACTTCCGTCTGATGACGTCGATGACGTGCTGGATTGGATTACCGGCACTTCAGCAACCGTGAGGTCCATGAAAAGGTCACCCGGAGAGGGATTATACTAAGTAGGCACACCAACTAGATGACGTCATCTTCACCGGGAGCGCCTTTCTGGCAGCTTCTCATTTTCAAGGTAAGATTTTTAAAGTTTTTTTGTTTTTTTTTAATTTTCTTTAACCTGACCTCAATTCAGGAGCTTAGTTAGGATTAATGCCGCCACACCCACCCCCCCCCCTTTCAACCCTTTCTACGAAAAACCTCTAAGCCGTTGGACAAAAGTGACGCCCCTCCATATAAAAATTGGCCCCCTTTCTTGTGCGTCTGCCATATTTTAATTGCATGTCAAAAACAACAGCAAAAATTAATTTGGTTCATTAGTTTAAGAAGTATTTTGTGATCCAACTTTTCTATGGTTTTGAACGTTGTTGAAATATTTCCACTAAAGTTTTTTGTAAAGACTAACAAACATACATGTTTTTTGTGTGTGTTTGTGTTCAGTTATCACACGCCAAGCTAAAGGCATATCCAGCTATAAACATGGGGAGAGGGAGAGGAAAAAAGAGAGCAGGCGATAGATAGGAGAGAAAGAAGGAGAGAAAAGAGAAACAGAAAGTGAGAGAGAGAGGAGCGGAGAGAATTTTAGAGAAAGCGGGAGAAAGAAAGGAGGGAAAGTGACAGAAAGAGAGAGAGGGGAGAGAATGGGAGAAAAATAGAGAGGAGAGAAAGGAAGAGAGGAAGAAAAGTGAGGGCGAGAGGGGGGAGAGAAAGTGAGAGGAAGAGATAAGAGAAAGAAGAAAGAGAAAGAGGAATGAAAGTGAGAGAATAAAGAGAGAGAGAGAGAGAGAAAGAAAGAGATGGCAAGAAAGTGAGAGAAGAAAGAAATAGATGGGGAGAGATAGAGAGAGAGAAATAAGCATGTATAGTTAATCCACAATGATGAAATAATGGCATCCTGTCTCACGCTATTTATTATTCAACGTTTTAGTTGACTATGTTTCGATATGGTTTATAGGAGAGGGAACGGGATCGTATGCAGGCGAAGCATGCGGCCCAGATTGAGGCCGCACCGGTCCCGGTCAATGTGCATTACGACGCCTCGGTCAGTTTGAGCTAGTGTCCGGTTGTTATGCGAGATGGGTCAGTCCATTAAAGTCGTCTAGTATTTCACATCACACTGGCGTCCTGATGGCCGAGCTTTTAGTGGTCTCAAGTGGGGGTAAACCCAGCTGGTCATTTTCCTTAATCCAATCCCCCCCACGCCACCCTCATCCCTACACCCCCTCATCCCTACAACCTCTCATCCTACACCTCCGTTAAGTCCAATGTTAACCTCATAGCTAAAGTTCTGAAGTTTTTTGTTCGTTTAACTCATTAGTCTAAGGATTTTTCTAACTTTTAAAACTTTTAAATTTAAATAGAAAATTATAAAAAATTTACATAATACATTGCACAAAGGAAACCTAATTTGATAGGTTCTCCCATGGGAACTTCCAGAACCGGGGTTTCTCAAATTTGTTTTTTAGACTCACAGAAATGTTTCAATTATACGCTTCGATGTTGTACGGTCAGTCGATTCCCTGACGAATTCAAACAATTCTTCACTAGCTAGAACCCGGAAGTTACGGGGCTGGTAGAGTTTATAATACTCTAATATCTGGGTTTTTTTTAAATAAAAAATCATAACATTTGAGATATGTCACATTTTAGTCATTATTGATGTTAAACTTTAAAGATTTTTAGAAGAACACAAGTGAAAATTGTGAGAAGCATTGATATAATTACGTCACGACCCTAGTTAAAATAACATCTCACACCAAAGATCATGGGGGAGGGGAGGGGGGAATTAGTTAAAAACATAACTCGTCACCTTCCGTACGAACATAAAAACGAAACCATTCACACAGAACGTGCATATTTTAACATGATTTTATGCTCTGCGAGACGTCTGAAAGGTAAAAAATAAAACGAGACTGTTTGCAGGGTCGTCATTGGGGTAGGGCAGAGGGTGCAGTACCTAGGACAGCGGAAAATCAAACGATACAGAAAGTAAGTAAGAAAGAAAAAAAGAAAGAACAATTCGTTTATTGAAAACAGTGTTTCCCAAACTTTCGGCATCTTTGTACCCTGTCTATCCTTTTTTTTTTTTACACTGAGTACCACTCGTTACAAAAAAAAAAAATTTGCTTATAATTTAATAACAATTTAAAATTTATTTTTTTTTCCCTTTGCAGCGCGTACCCCCCCACCCACCAAACCAAACTCTTCCTGTTCCCCCCAGGGGCACGCGTACCACACTTTGTGAAACACGGATTTAAAATGATCAATAGAGAACCATAAGTCATTATCTGAAAAAGTCTTATTTCAATTGCTCTGTACCGTGGCGCCCCCAGTGCTAAACTACTCAACAAGCCCCCTCCCCCCTTTTTTCTTTCCTTTAATTTCTTTTTTAGAATAAAAACTGAAATGACGTCACAGACTGGTTGTTTTTTCCAAAACAACACAACAGTTATGGCAATGAATTTCATGCCATTAAACCCTCCGACTCGTCCCTCTTCCCGCCCCCCACCTACCTTTACAAAAGAAATGTCCCATGTTGGTTTAATCTTTATTCTCCGTGCGACGCCGCCTTTCGTTGTTGTGTTCGCCTTCCTCCCTAATCTATGTGAGGGAAAGTTATACCCTCGCTAAGCGCGATGGCACCTCAGTGCGACATTTTTCACAGCAATTCCTGGCGACGGAGTTGGGTTGTAAGTTGTGGGTTGTTGTGGGTTTGTGTGGGTTTTTTTTTTTTTTTAAACTATCAATACCACTTCTGTGTGTTTTGATGTGGAGACGCACGGCTATTTAGATTTAATTGAAAATTTTGTATTTTTTTTTCTCCGGAATTTGCCATTGAATGGAGTTGAAGAGTTGGAAATTTTATAACGGCATCAACGTAATTATTGAGAATTGCGTAAAATTGAATTATCCGGAAATTTTGTACCGATTATTTTATAACCCAAACAATGGAATTCTCTTCCACTACACATCCGCAATATACCAACCATCACAGCCTTCAAAACTGCACTCAAAACACATCTCTTTAAACTCTAATATCCTGACTGTTCCCCCCCTCTGACCGATAAACGATACTGCTGGGTGCCGTCCATGGCTTGGCATTAAAAAA
This sequence comes from Omphiscola glabra, assembly GCA_964017045.1. Taxonomy (NCBI): domain Eukaryota; kingdom Metazoa; phylum Mollusca; class Gastropoda; family Lymnaeidae; genus Omphiscola; species Omphiscola glabra. Next base: position 4,942,346 of record OZ024798.1, on the reverse strand, counting down.
GTTATGGAATGGTTGGGCGACTACATATTTGTTTTGTTTTATTTCATTAATGTATGTTAATTTTTAAATTCATGATTATGTTTGTTAAATTGTATGTACAGTGTGGTGAGCCCAGCCCTACACTATAAAAAACTTCTTATAATAATAATAATATTTTAAAATGTATTCTTATTATATCAACATTTAAATGTGGGCAGACTAAATTTTGGAGGGACAAATGAATACAATTAAAAATAAATTACAAAAAAATAAATAATATTAATAATAAAAAGACATCTTACAGATATCCATAAGTGACGTCATGCATCCAGGAAAGATGGGTGGGGGTGGGGTTTGGGGGTGGGGTTTGGGGGTCATCACGAATGAATTTTGACGGTGTACTTATGAAGGTGTCTAAATGGTGTGCCCCATTTGTGACAACGTATTCATAAAGGTGTCAAAATGGTGTTTTACATATAAGACGATAGGAGGAAGACGGGGGGGGGGGGGGGGACCTCATATATAGAGTGACGTGGCTGCATCTTGTAGTATCGCGGCGAAAATGTTAAATGGCATGTACACGGTTGTGCTTTAACTTTAACGCCATTACAAATAAAAGGGGGAAGAGTGGTGATCCACTCAGAAGCATCAACTCAAACCCAAGTTGGGCCTGGGGTCTGGTGATATCGTTAACGACAACGCTCTTCTAAACATATATGTATATATTTAAAAAAGTAATAATTTAAAAAAGGCCCTTTTCATAAAGAACCTCCGTCCTCCGGCTCTAAACTCTCTCCTCCCCCCCCCCCCACACCCGTCCAATCCTCGAGTGGAAGATGACTTTCGTCGCTAGGCAACAAGGGCGCCCATTGTTGGCAATAAAAATTAAATTTCGCCCGAGTTCGTAATCGGTTTACTAGACGGCGGACCTGTGTCACGTGATCGCCCTTCTCTCTCGCTCTCTCTCTCTTTTCCCACCACAACCCCCCCCCCCCGGGGGTCGGGTTTATGATTACAATGGGGGGCATTGATGGAACAGGTGGGCGTGGCTCGACGTGAATAGGGCGTGTCGTACGTGATCCCGGAGTCACAGTGTATACATCTTTGGTAAAACGGAACACGACCCCCCCCCACGCCCCGTTTTTGTATGTCACCGTTGTTGTATGTCAGCGTTGTGGTATGTCACCGTTGTTGTATGTCAGCGTTTTTGTATGTCACCGTTGTTGTATGTCACCGTTGTTGTATGTCACCGTTGTTGTATGTCAGCGTTGTTGTATGTCACCGTTGTTGTATGTCACCGTTGTTGTATGTCAGCGTTTTTGTATGTCACCGTTGTTGTATGTCACCTATGTTGTATGTCAGCGTTGTTGTATATCACCGTTGTTGTATGTCAGCGTTTTTGTATGTCACCGTTGTTGTATGTCAGCGTTGTTGTATGTCACCGTTGTTGTATGTCAGCGTTTTTGTATGTCAGCGTTGTTGTATGTCACCGTTGTTGTATGTCACCGCTGTTGTATGTCAGCGTTGTTGTATGTCAGCGTTGTTGTATGTCACCGTTGTTGTATGTCAGCGTTGTTGTATGTCACCGTTGTTGTATATCAGCGTTGTTGTATGTCACCGTTGTTGTATGTCACCGTTGTTGTATGTCAGCGTTGTTGTATGTCAGCGTTGTTGTATGTCAGCGTTGTTGTATGTCACCGTTGTTGTATGTCACCGTTGTTGTATGTCAGCGTTGTAATACTAGAGTCAAAGTTTCTTGTCCTCTTTAAATCCAACACTGGCCTTTTTTTTGGACTTCTTTTAATTATTTCTGTCTGTACTACGAGAAACAAAAGAAATTAAAAAACATGATCATAAAGTCACTGAATACTTTTGTCTGTAAATGTTTCCTCATCAAAACCATGACCGAATTGCTTTATGGATTGAAAAATGTCACCATAAAAAGGAACACAGTTAGGTTAAACCTGAAAAAAGGAACGCAACAAAACAACGAACGTGTCGGCAGGAAGCCTTCATCAGCGAACAAACAGAAAAAACGAATAAAATTTTAAAATATCAAAAAATTAAAAAATATTTTAGCACTTAGCTGAGAAGTAGTGTCCAATAGGGCATCAAAAGATTAGTCCACCATAAAAAGTGAGGTGGGGTATATCTACAACTGCGAATTAATTTTCTCTTTAATTCATAAATAAATAGATATATATCAGTGCCACATTGTCTCCTTGTTTTTATTGAAATCCTGAAATCTTATGCAGATAAAACAGCAACTTTCGTACGCAGGTACAACAGCAACTTTCTTACGCAGATACAACAGCAATGGACTGTATTATGCAGATATAAAAGATATGTCTTATGCAGATATAACAGCAACTGTCTTATGCAGACATACAAACGAAGCAACTGAGTTTAACTGAATGATTGACGGTGTTGACTTAAGAAGTCGTTATAAAACAAAAACAGTCAACAGTTGTGACGAGGGAAGGTTGTTGCTTGGCTCTTACGTCGCAGTCATACGGATAACAAGGAGCTTCACAAACTTATCTTCATACAGATAACAAGGAGCTTCACAAACTTATCTTCATACAGATAAATAGAAGCTTCACAAACTTATCTTCATACAGATAAATAGAAGCTTCACAAACCTATCGCCTGACTTGACTCTTGTGTAAACTTATAAAATTAATCCGTGGATTTCTTAGAAGATTTGTGTTTGGCAACGTGGAACCCCCATGTGAGGATCACTGTGACCTGAACGCTGATGGTTATGGGAATTGTAAATAAACGGCTATCGCGTTTTATTTCGTAGTGTTTGGGGGTATTGGGTAATATTCGGTAATATTCGATTATATTCGGTGATATTCGGTGATGTTTAAGGTGGTGAAACACCGTTTCATAAATGAATAAATTTTACCCAACGTGTGTTGTAAAACTATCACCTTTTTGGTCGTAGGGCTAACACCGGTCAGACCTCACGTAACATACAAGCTGAGTGTAATAATAGACATCACGTGTGTTTTATTTAATGTTCAGCTTATGTTTGCGTTGTTCACAACCGGTGAGGCGCCACTTGTTCCTAAATTACAAGACATACAACTACACAAGGACAAATCCATGATTGACATAAGCACGGCCATTTTGATGCGATGTGTAAACGGATATGACGTGAACGGATATGACGCAAACGGAACTCAGAAATTGCAATTTTTTAAATGTAAGCTGGGTCAAGTAAATACATGAGATGAACGGCATGTGGATTTTAAAAAAACTGATCTGAGATCATCGGCATAGGATTATGATTAGGAGATGGGTTGGGAGGGAGATCATCGGCATAGGATTATGACCTGGAGATGGGTTGGGAGGGAGATCTCTGAGATCATCGGCATAGGATTATGACCAGGAGATCGGCTGGGAGTGAGATCTCTGAGATCATCGGCATAGGATTACGACCAGTGGATGGGTAAGGAGGGAGATCTCTGAGATCATCGGCATAGGATTATGACCAGGGGATGGGTTGGCAGGGAAGTCGTTTGGGAGGATGGGGGAGGGGGTGGTTGTTATAATGAAATAGTCATTCGATTCCTCTTCTAAAACTCCTACTTCCATATTTGTCGCCACATGTGACTTTGTGCCGATTTTTATGGAAAACGCTCGGAACGCGGGGGTAAAAAACGAAAACATAAAAAATTCCCATTCTCAGTTCTGTTGGATGATTTCTGTGTGTGTTTAAATGCGACAGTCCTAGATTGGATACGTCCTCCTGTTTCTGACGTCATCTCCTACTCCAAGCGTGATCATGACACCTGACGTGTAGCAAGTTTCACAACAAGGGTGCGAGAGTAGACGCATCATGTTAAATTTTCGAAAGGAAAGGGTTGGTAAAGTGTGTGTGGGGCGCGGGAGGGAGATGTGAACAGGGGACTGGGGCGAGGAGGTGGCACGGATGGGGGGCATCGAGGGGCACGAAAGTGGTCAGAGCTCGCAGATTAGTGCCAAGTGCACGAGACGGCCCTCACGCCCGTAACATGCACGTCGAAAGAGATGATGTTTATCCCTGGCCGCGTGGCGAGCCACGAGGAGACAACCAAATATTGGCATTAGCATATTATGGAATTCAAAATGGCAAACGGGTTTGTTTGTTTGTCTGTTTGTTTGTTTGTTTTTGGTTTGTTTGTTTGTTGTTTTTTCTTTGAGGGTGTAGGTATCATTTGAAAGCCTTAACGATTGTATCTTCGGTCTGGTCTCCCCTATAAACGATTGAACATATCAATATAGGACCTTGCAGTTGTTCATGAATGGTAATATATATTTAAAAAAAAAAAAACTAAATATGAGGAAATGATGCAGTTCAACTGAAATGTATGTCTAGCCCAGTTACGTGTTTGAGAACCACTGATTTTAAAGGTTTAGTCTCGTTTTTATTTCTCTGTGGATACTGTAGAGGTATACTCAAGCTACTAGTTTTGAGAACCACTGCAAAAAAAAACAAAACAGAATCGTTATTCTGTCGTTATCAGCAAGCGTTATCCTGTTCTTGTATCAAGTAGACAGTTTTTTTAAAAACATCTTTCGATGCCCAAATCATTTTTCTCCCTTCCGATCTTTTTCTCTCCCATTTCGGCGAGAGGCCAATTTCCATTCCGTCCCCTCCATTACCCGGGCAATTCCGTGTCCATCCGGACCACACAGGCCCACAAATACGGCCATATCTTCCCACTTGGGGATCCCACGGGACTTGACCACTAGAACCACTCATTGTCCGTTCCTGCCCCCTCGTGTTCTCGTTGTGCTAAATCTACACTGGTCAAACCGGGGGAGGGGGGGCGCGGGTGGACTGCAGTGGAGCCGGTGGCGTGGATGAGAGGGACATCATGTTAAGGGATATGACATCAACCGGGCCTGACTGAATTCCAGAAAGCGGTTGGCTTTATCAGTGGGGGGAGCGGTTGATTTACTGTTATAATTTGTGTCTAAATTTCATTCGTAGACAATCGTTAAAGTATTGTTATTGGCAATCTAAACTGCAAAGACAACTCCAAAAGATGGTAAAGCCAATGGTGAAACCGATGGTAAAATTGATGTTAAAACCGATGGTAAAATTTTAAGGTAAAACCGAGTGTAAAACCGATGGTAAAATTGATGCTAAAATTGATGATAAAAACGATAGTAAAATTGATTGTCGAACCGATGATACATCTGATGAGTAAAATAATTAAATTATTTTCAACGAAATTGTTTGTGCTCGTGATGAATCAAGCTGTTCTAATGGCGTGCGAGGACCTCTTTAACACTATCTGGATATCTCTGTGTCACATAGTGCTTTCTTGTCCCGCCCTTGTGAGACTCGAACGGTATCTCGAATATATCGAACGAAGCCGGTAAGTTATCTGAAACTAAGTAAGAAGCATCTACAATTTGAGGTAACAGTTGACTGTGGCGAGCTGCAATGGGTGGAGGAGTCGAAACGGCAAAAGATGCGCGAAACGAAGCTCTTACGAAGAGCCATATGGAATGCCCAATGTCACCAGGAGTCAATATCAAATGTCACCAGGAGTCAAGATTCTCCTGCGAGAAATGCAGACGAGAGCGACTGTCCAGGATCGGCTCAGTGGGCCATTTGATGAAGTGTACACTCCATCGTCTCGCGAAGATGGAAGGATGCCATATATATTTATATATATATGTATAAATATGTTTATATTATATGATATAATTATGTCTTTTTATATGGCTTGGTCATGTCTGTTGCGCGTCGCAAATTTTAACATTTCTCACACAGGGGAAATAATCAAACATCAATGCTTACATTATGTACTATTCAAATTGTTTATTTTTAAAGACGCTGATCAAATATATAAATAAACAGTTTGATTATTTATTATAATATACACACAAAACAGTTTATATATTCTGGATTTAAAGAAATTTAATTCGGAGTCCGATGATTAAGTCAAAATCCTACTCCGCCCAAAAATATATTTGCCGCTTCACATCTTTTAATCCGCACACCCGGATCAGATCGAGGCGCGTGCGCCCCCCCCCCCCCCAAGGCGCGTGGCACGTCCACACACATATAATGCATATGACAAAATGATGATATACCAGGTGGATCAAAAGTGGATTTATCGGTCTCCGGTGCCCACCCATGGACCGGACCCGCCGCCTGTAATCTATACCTCCGCTTCCCTTATCGCGTCCAGGGTCGCAAAAAGTCTATGGACCTTTCCAGTTACTGACATTATTCTATGGACCTATCCAGCTATTGACATTATTATATGGGCCTATCCAGCTATTGACATTATTATATGGGCCTATCCAGCTATTGACATTATTATATGGGCCTATCCAGCTATTGACATTATTATATGGACCTATCCAGCTATTGACATTATTATATGGGCCTATCCAGCTATTGACATTATTATATGGGCCTATCCAGCTATTGACATTATTATATGGACCTATCCAGCTACTGACATTATTCTATAGACCTATCCAGCAACTGACATTATTATATGGGCCTATCCAGCAACTGACATTATCCTACAGGGCTATCCAACTACTGACATTATCCTATAGGGCTATCCAGCAACTGACATTATCCTACAGGGCTATCCAACTCCTAACAATATCCTATATGGCTATCCAGCTACTGACATTTTCCTATAGGGCTATCCAGCTACTGATTATTCTATAGGCATATCCAGCTACTGACATTATACTATATGGCTATCCAGCTACTGACATTATCGTATATGGCTATCCAGCTACTGACATTATCCTATATGGCTATCCAGCTACTGACATTATCCTATATGGCTATCCAGCTACTGACATTATCCTATATGGCTATCCAGCTGCTGAGCAGATGTCTGTTTGACTGCCCAATGTTTCTGTGACAGTAAGATGTGACCCTATGTGTGCCTGTAAAACTGGAAACCTGGTGGTCTACGCCCCTGGGCTTTTCAATTAGAGTATGCGCTTTAGTAACTGTAGGTAGGTAAGTTTTTAATACTCTACCCCCACCCCAACAAATCATAATTTTTAAAGTTTTAGACAACGACATCAGTAACAAGTTGCCACACAAATTCAATGCAATCCAATCCTCATCTTATCATTGTATATCAATCTTCATCTTATCATTGTATATCAATCTTCATCTTATCATTGTATATCAATCTTCATCTTATCATTGTATATCAATATTCATTTTATCATTGTATATCAATCTTCATCTTATCATTGTATATCAATCTTCATCTTATCATTGTATATCAATCTTCATCTTATCATTGTATATCAATCTTCATCTTATCATTGTATATCAATCCTCATCTTATCATTGTATATCAATCTTCATCTTATCATTGTATATCAATCTTCATCTTATCATTGTATATCAATCTTCATCTTATCATTGTATATCAATCTTCATCTTATCATTGTATATCAATCTTCATCTTATCTATGTATATCAATCTTCATTTTATCATTGTATATCAATCTTCATTTTATCATTGTATATCAATCTTCATCTTATCATTGTATATCAATCTTCATCTTATCATTGTATATCAATCTTCATCTTATCATTGTATATCAATCTTCATCTTATCATTGTATATCAATCTTCATCTTATCATTGTATATCAATCTTCATTTTATCATTGTATATCAATCTTCATCTTATCATTGTATATCAATCTTCATTTTATCATTGTATATCAATCTTCATCTTATCATTGTATATCAATATTCATCTTATCATTGTATATCAATATTCATCTTATCATTGTATATCAATATTCATCTTATCATTGTATATCAATATTCATTTTATCATTGTATTTCAATATTCATTTTATCATTGTATTCCAATATTCGTCTCGTCATTGTATTCCAATATTCATCTCATTACTGTATTCCAATATTCGTCTTATCATTGTATTCCAATATTCATCTCATTACTGTATTCCAATATTCGTCTTATCATTGTATTCCAATATTCGTCTTATCATTGTATTCCAAAGAATTGTAAGAGAATGTAAGAATCAAAATAACAATCTTTGAACGCACCTGATGACCCCAAAGGTCATTAATGTTACAAAAATATCAGCCCGTTATATAGAATAACAACCCCTTGTAACTCCAGCCCCCCCCCCCCTCAAAACCAATGGTTCAGACCCTTGGTAAATGTGGCATTCTCTATTGAATTTGCTCTTTCCTTAAAGTGAATTTATGTTTTTGTCACTTTCTTTCTCAAACTGCGACTTTCATAAAATCTAAACATTTCTTTCTCAAACTGCGACTTTCATAAAATGTAAAATTTCTTTCTCAAACTGCGACAGTCATAAAATGTAAACATTTCTTTCTCAAACTGCGACTTTCATAAAATCTAAACATTTCTTTCTCAAACTGCGACTTTCATAAAATGTAAACATTTCTTTCTCAAACTGCGACTTTCATAAAATGTAAACATTTCTTTCTCAAATTGCGACATTCATCAAATCTAAACATTTCTTTCTCCTTAAATATAACATTTCTTTCTCAAATTGCGACATTTATATAATGTAAAATTTCTTTCTCAAATTGCGACATTCATGAAACGTAACAGTTCTTTCTCAAATTTCGACATTCATGAAACTTAACATTTCTTTCTCAAATTGCGACATTCATGAAACTTAACATTTCTTTCTCATATTGCGACATTCATGAAATGTAACATTTCTTTCTCATATTGCGACATTCATGAAACGTAACATTTCTTTCTCATATTGCGACATTCATGAAACGTAACATTTCTTTCTCATATTCAGGTAATTCACTCAAATACTCACTCTGCGTAGATATACAAATAGAAATCCTCCTTTCATATACCCCCCCCCCCCAAACCTTCCCTTACGGGTAGCGGCATCTGAAGAGGATTCCGTGGTCGCTTGAAAGGTGGGGTGGGGGGTGTGCTTTATCCTGATCCATGGCGACACCTTGTATTGGTCTCAGATGACAGCGCTCTCACCTGCCCTGCTAGCCACGCGAGGCTTAATTACCCGAGTACGCGTGTACATTTCATTGGCTATTAGCCCCTGGATCTAGGTGGGAGGTGATGGGGGAGGGGGGGGAGGGACACTCGGGCATCGAAAAGGCCGATGACGCCAATTTACATGGGCACGCGAATAGGTAAGCTAAATTAGCACTCCAATAACAGATCTGCCCTAGAGTTAGAATCAATGCCACGTCGCACCCCCCCCCCCCCCAAACCACGGGGAACAGATCTGGCATAGAGATAGATAAATGCTACATCACAATCGTCAAACACAAGCCGCCCCCAACCTCCCCACCCCCAGGCCACCTCCACCCCGTTTAACTCTAGCTAAGAATATGTCAATGCAATTAAAGTATCATTCAATTTCAGATACATTTAAATATTCTTAGACACAAAATTGAGCAGGTTTGGCCATCGGCGCCATGTTTCGGAGCAGGCTTGGCCATCAGCGTCATGTTTCGGAGCAGGTTTGGCCATCAGCCTCATGTTTCGGAGCAGGCTTGGCCATCAGCGTCATGTTTCGGAGTAGGCTTGGCCAACGGCGTCATGTTTCGCAGCAGGCTTTGCCGACGGCCTCATGTTTCGCAACAGTCTTGGCCAACAGCGTCATGTTTCGCAACAGTCTTGGCCAACAGCGTCATATTTCCCACCAGTCTTGGACAACGGTGTCATGTTTCCCACCAGGCTTGGCCAACAGTGTCATGTTTCCCACCAGTCTTGGACAACGGTGTCATGTTTCCCACCAGGCTTGGCCAACGGTGTCATGTTTCCCACCAGTCTTGGACAACGGTGTCATGTTTCCCACCAGTCTTGGACAACGGTGTCATGTTTCGCATTTGAGCTTCGCTTTTTTAAAAAGTTTTTGGTAAACTTAGGATTTTTTACCAAAAAATGCAAGTGTTAATTATATGAAAATGTCAAGGCTGGACGCCGTCACAAAGGATTTTAAAAAAAAAATGTTTTTCGTATTTTTAATCTAATACCGAAACATATTTCTCCATATTTACAGGTTTTAATATATTTTTTTCTTTTTTTAAAATTAAATTAAAATTTTATCTTAAATGTTTCAAACCTTTTTTAAATGTAAAATCGACACGATGCCACCCACAAACACAGACGCTATCATATTTCCCAGTTTAATCTCCAGGACCATTTTTTGTTGTTTTTTTTTGAATGAAGCCCTAAAATAAGAAAAGCTGTTTCCAATGAAGGGCAGTGTCTCCACGAGAAAGGCTTTCATTAAACTACGCTACAATCTGGATCTACTATCTCCAACATATCTCCCAAAGCGCTCAGCGGCGGCCACCAGTTTGCAGTCATGTACGGGTCGCTCATGTTTCCCACATCCACATCATCGATGGGGGGCGACCACATCGGATCATGTTCCTCGGTCTTTTGCCCACACCCCCCCACCCCCTAGCACAGCCGCGATACCCTCCAGATCCCGTCCGATCCCGTCCCCCCCCCCCTTGTTCCATTCTTGGCTTTTCAACGGTGGTAAAGCCAAAAGGGAAAGGCAACCCCATCCCCCCCTGTCTTGTAATTTAGCAGCTTTGTTCGTTAGGGGGGTCTTCCTGATGATAATCTCGCCTAAACCCTTAACCCCCCTCTCTCTCTCTCTCTCTCACACACACACTCTCACACACACGCGAGTGACGTGAAAAGGCTTTTGATGATGCTCACCTGCTCGTGATGGCAACGGATGGTGGAGTCTGGGATACCAGCAAATGCTTGGCCCGGATGGGACGACTCCAGGTTGGATGATCCGTCAGTTGAACATGAAGTCAATGAGAGCTGCTCGTCGTTTGTTCGGGGAGGAAGGCTTCTTGGCGACACGTTCTTTGTTTTGTTGCGTCCCTTTTTTTCCCCAGGTTTCCCCATAGGTGTCATATGTTTCCTTTGACCAAACCTGATTGCAATCTGTCCCCGTTTTTTTTAATGACGTCACAACGTTAATTTTTGTTATAATTTTAAAAAAAACTTGAGTTCCTTAACATTGTTTTTTTTTTTTTTCACACAAGAAAACCTTATTTCGACCAAATATTTCATTTTTCACTTAATGAATGATTGCCTGGACTGAACCCTATTTCCTCACCACCAACCAGCCATGCCCCTTATTTTTTCCTCCACTCCAACCATTTACGACTAGAGCTGTCTATTACGAGGTGAAGTTTATGAACAGAGAGTTCGAAAGAAGAAAACGAAATATGAAAATCGGAGAGAGAGAGAGGAAGAGAGGGGAGGGAGTGGAGAGGAGAGGAGAGAAGAGGGAGTGAGGGGAGAGAGATACAGAGAGGGGATAGAGAGACAGAGAGGAAAGAGAGAGGTACAGAGAGAGGGACAACGATAGCAGGTTAGACTAATAGCGAGAATGAGAGTAAAAATTGTGTGTACAAAAAAAAGGATTGAAAAAAAGTGGGGGTGGGGGGTGCTGTAAGAAGTCTACAGATTGAGCTGATCTATCTGACCTCTGGGCAATACAAAAAGTCATGGAACCAATTCCCGATGAAACCCCTGACGGAAGTACAAAACCCCCACCCCGTGAACAAGAAAATGCCGAAGAAGTCGCAAGTAAAAAGTAGCAGCGTGGGCGAGATCGAAACGGAGAACACCCTCCCATAAAACGCACCCATGATCATCATCACCGGCTGAAGGCTCAATTCCAAGGGGATCCCGGCCGGCAGCCGGGACAAGAGCCGGCAAAGAATGGAAAATTAATTTTTGGAGTTGCGGTCTGATTTATGTCCTCCGTTGGCCGAGGCTTTTTTTATTGGAGGGCCCTTTCGTCTCTTGCGGTACCGGGGGCATAGGTGGTGGGGGCCGGGGGGGGGGTGTCCTGCGAGAGATTGGCGAGGGCTGAAATGAAATGGATGTTTGGGAGTGACGGCCGAAGAAAAGAGAAGTGGTTCCGTATGAAGAGAAGGGAAACATATTCATAAAAGAGAGGATGTTTTTGGGGTGGGGGGGTGGAGGAGGGGGTGGAAAGAGATGGGCTAGGCAGGGTGAGTAAGACGAATGTCAAATTAAATCTTCTCGCATCTTGAAATTAAAGTGCTTGATTTGAAACATTCAAAAGTAAAAGCCACTCTTATATTTGCAGACGTCGTACCAACAACGTAACCCGTCCTAAAGTAAAAGCCATTCTTGTATTTGCAGACGACATACCAACAACGTAACCCGTCCTAAAGTAAAAGCCATTATTATATTTGCAGACGACATACCAACAACGTAACCCATCCTAAAGTAAAAGCCATTCTTATATTTGCAGACGACATACCAACAACGTAACCTGTCGGATTCCCGTTTGTCTCCCATGGCAGGCATTGACACACTTAATGTCCCTTTTCTCAACACATGTGTTCACGTGTCCAATAACAAGTAACACACTTATATCAATGCTTCTTAACACACCTGTGTCCTGTCCTCTGATTGCCGTAATACAAATTGTTAGTTATCCAACAAAATGACTTCCATTGTGGTCATAAAATGTTATCGCCCTTCGGGTGGGGGGGGGGGGGCACATATTGTTACTCTTCATTCATTAAACAATATCACCTCATCTTAACAGCATTCCTGACTGATTCCTTTCCAGTAACTTGTGAAATCTCCTCCAGTAACTTGTGAAATCTCCTCCAGTAACTTGTGAAATCTCCTCCAGTAACTTGTGAAATCTCCTCCTGTAACTTGTGAAATATCCTCCAGTAACTTGTGAAATCTCCTCCAGTAACTTGTGAAATCTCCTCCAGTAACTTGTGAAATCTCCTCCAGTAACTTGTGAAATCTCCTCCAGTAACTTGTGAAATCTCCTCCAGTAACTTGTGAAATCTCCTCCAGTAACTTGTGAAATTTCCTCCAGAAACGTGTGAATTCTCATTAAGTAAATTGTGAAATCTCCTCCAGTAACTTGTGAAATCTCCTCCAGTAACTTGTGAAATCTCCGCCAGTAACTTGTGAAATCTCCTCCAGTAACTTGTGAAATCTCCTCCAGTAACTTGTGAAATCTCCTCCAGTAACTTGTGAAATCTCATCCAGTAACTTGTGAAATCTCCTCCTGTAACTTGTGAAATCTCCTCCTGTAACTTGTGAAATCTCCTCCTGTAACTTGTGAAATCTCCTCCAGTAACTTGTGAAATCTCCTCCAGTAACTTGTGAAATCTCCTCCAGTAACTTGTGAAATATCCTCCAGTAACTTGTGAAATCTCCTCGAGTAACTTGTGAAATCTCCTCCAGTAACTTGTGAAATCTCCTCCAGTAACTTGTGAAATCTCCTCCAGTAACTTGTGAAATATCCTCCAGTAACTTGTGAAATCTCCTCCAGTAACTTGTGAAATCTCCTCCAGTAACTTGTGAAATCTCCTCCAGTAACTTGTGAAATCTCCTCCAGTAACTTGTGAAATCTCCTCCAGTAACTTGTGAAATTTCCTCCAGAAACGTGTGAAATCTCCTCCAGTAACTTGTGAAATCTCCTCCAGTAACTTGTGAAATCTCCTCCAGTAACTTGTGAAATCTCCGCCAGTAACTTGTGAAATCTCCTCCAGTAACTTGTGAAATCTCCTCCAGTAACTTGTGAAATCTCCTCCAGTAACTTGTGAAATCTCCTCCTGTAACTTGTGAAATCTCCTCCTGTAACTTGTGAAATCTCCTCCTGTAACTTGTGAAATCTCCTCCAGTAACTTGTGAAATCTCCTCCAGTAACCTGTGAAATCTCCTACAGTAACTTGTGAAAGCTCCTCCTGTAACTTGTGAAATCTCCTCCATTAACTTGTGAAATGTCCTCCGGTAATTTGTGAATTCTCATCAAGTATAACTTGTCAAATCTCCTGGAGTAACTTATGTATTATCCTCAAGTATAACTTGTCAAATCTCCTCCAATTCTGCCCCCGATAACTCTTGGTAATGTCTTTGGTGTTAAAGAATCTTGTGTTTGGGGACTTGGTTTATCTCGTCTGATTCCCTCTGACGTTAATGCGTCGTAATCACATGGAGACTGAACACGAAGCATTCCACTATGAGCAACGTTAACTTAAATCCACGTCGTCTGCCATCTGGCCGTACAATACGTCACACATATGGTGCAGCTGGTTGGAGCCACGTAATACAACCTTAGCACTCGCAGACCGGCCAGCGGCTGCCAACCGAAGTACAGGCACGTGCTCAACACCGGTCTAGACGCTCTACGTCACAGAGACACTATTTCACGTCACAACACGCCACAGGCCTCCTCGCGGCGTCAAGTACAACCCTCGTGGACACAAGGAGACTAACACGCAAGATGCACCGTGCGCACTAAAACCCAACGCACGGTGCGCAACAACGACACGTCAGTACCTATATACCCTCGGCATCCGTGTCGCAAAATCGAACCCATCAAACTATTTCCGGTTTACTACGTCATTCATAATAACATGTCGTTTTTATTCTTATTGTCAGTGCCGTCTTAAGGCATGGACCCTGTGGGCACTGGCCCAGGGCCCTGCCATTGTAGGGGGCCCCACGTTTCTAGGAGACTCACTCTTATAGAGGCATCATGCTTCACATATTTTTAATGAATTTTGAAAGATATTGACAATTTAATTGATTTAAAATTCACAATTTTAATCCACGATCCGATATATGAGCACATTCCAAAATTAATATTATAAATGCGAATTAAAGTTTTAAAAAACCTTTAAAGGGGAATAACCCTAATCTACAAGTTTTTGAATTCATCAAAGTTGACCTTAATTGAATGTTTATTTTTATTTTACATTTTTATTCATCTGTGTAAGTTAGTGGGGAGCAGGAACTGTTTGCCCCTCCTCACCCCCCCCCCCCCCCCGCCCACTGTTTTAGCATGTTGCCACTTCCCCCTTTCGCCCCCCTTCTAACGGCCCAGGTGTGTTGCGTTGCTAGGGGGCCCCAGTGTATTGCTGTGCCAAGGGCCTCCTGTGCTGTTGATGGCCCTGATAATTGTCGGTTATTGCTACCTTCAAGCACGAGCTGCAAACGTCACATCCTGAAGTCGTAAAGGCGCTACCAGCACAGCAGCGCTTGTATGGAACGAAATATTTCATGAAAACCACTTTTAAAAAAAAAATATATACAAAAACAACCTCACCAAGCTATAAAAGTTTGGTATTATAAATTCTCCCAAAGACATCTCCCTCCAGAACGTTGCAGACTGTCTTGGTGACGCTGGCAGACCAAGACAAGACTTCGTGCCCCGAAGGCACGAGCAATCAAAGTAATTGGGGCCCCGGCTACTTTGTTGAGTCGAGTCCCCCCACTCACCACGCCTCCCCTAGCACCCTATTTTTTATAAGTGTTACTCAATTTCGCTCAGCCCCTCGCTCGTGCAAAATGGTTTATACGGGATTGAGCAGAAACGCGCGCGAGATTAATTCCCCTCACTGCTCTCCGGAGCCATTCTTTCATTGGTTTTCCCGCCTCTAATGAACAGCATCTAGTGGCTTTTAACAGTGATTTATGAAGGCCCCCCCAGTCTGTTTTTGCATGCTTGCAATCCATTGATTGTATGTCCCGTGAAATAAAGTGAACACGTTTAGGATTGAAACTTCACTCTCAATACCTCGGATTGGAGATAAATCTTCCATTGGACTTTTCCCTACTCCATGTTTCTTAAAGATGTTTTTCCATTCTTTCTTTCTTCGCGCTCGTCGGCTGTTACGCATTTTCAGTGCCGTTCAGTTTTAGCGCCGGCCAGTAGAGGAGAGGATAAATAGCCTCCAAGACAAAATGCTTATTGATTTAGTGTCTTAATCCATGCGACATCTTACAGAACAGGGCATCGCTTTTGTTTTTGCTTTTTAAATCCCTCGGATATGAGAAAAATAAGGCGCCATTGTTTCTGACTTGATTGACATAATAATCGAGAAATTAATTCCTCCATGTTCCATTCTTCATTCATTCCCAGCTCGGTTGTCACACGGCCTGTGGCTAATTTTTAAATAAAACGAGATTAGGTTGCTGTTTTTTTTTTGTTGTTTAAATCCTTGATATTAGCTTTGCTTGTGTCTTGTGGCTGGCAGGCAAGATCTTTGTACGACTAATTGACCAACTTCCCGTCAACCTATCGAGCTGAAACTTGGCCGCTAGCCGAAGACAGCACACTATTTCCAATGTTATAACTCCAAAACCCAAAAATAAGTTTTTTCTAGTTTTTCTAGCGGAAGATGAAATAAAATTCCCGATATGGCATGTTTCTACCCGTCACAACTATTCATCAAAAGATTTGGCGATATTTTTCAATCAGTCAGTGCAATCAGGAGAAAGTTTGCAAGGTATATTCCCATCTGTCAGTACGTTTCAGAGAAAAAGGTGTACGGCATGTTTCGATCTGTCAGCACCATTAAGTTTAATGGCATGTTTCCACCAATCCATTCCTTAAATGAACGCAAGAAACCCTATCCCAGCTTGGCCCTGCAACACCCCCACTCCATCCATAGGCGTAGCGAAGGGGGGGGCAGTGTGGCAGATGTCACCGGGCGCCAGCTAGTTAGGGGCGCTAAAATATGCTTTGATATTATTTTATTGATGAAAATAATGGGTTTGAGGGTTAAAAAAATAAAGGGCGCTTTAAAATGAATCTTGTCCCCGGGCGCGAATCTCGTCTCCGGGCGCCAAACACTCTACGCCTCTGACTCCATCCCAACCAAAACCCAAAACCACTCGCAACTTTCTAAATCCAAATTTCTCCAATCACTTTTGCCGCTTCTTTTAGATTAGCGTCGACAATTCTCTGACCCCAGTGACGCCCCGAACCTTTCTAACTCCAGTGGCGCCCCGCACCCTTGCCTATCAAACTTTCTGTGGGCGCACTAACGAACTTCAACCCCAAGGGACCCTCAAACCCTCCCTCTCCAGGCCCGATGGATCCGTGCCGCCATTGGATCAAACTGTGACTCGCAATCGAACACACGTAATAGAATTTATGGCCAAATTGAAGTCTGCGATTGGCGAAATTATTAATTAGTGCTGGTTAGATGTGAAGGGCCGCAACTCTAACTTCGTTAAGGCCAGGGGAAGTAACAAGCTTGTGGTCCTAGTAAAAGCAGACCAGTTTTTCTGGGGACGCGGCTCGATAATGTCTGCCTCCCCGAAGTCGCGTCTTTTAATTTGATGTCTCTGCGCGCTGCCCGCAAATAACTTGTCCAGGATGGCTTCCGTGTTGCCCCCCCCCCCCACACCCCCCATCCCGTCTCACGCATGCGCGGATTTTGAGTTTTTCCCCGTACCCCTGTCTTGTTATTAATACCCCCGATAATCCCCCGGCGTGTTTGCCTGGCAACGGTAAAGGGTATGCATGTACATTCTGTCCCCATCAAACAGCCGTGGGCATCTTAAAATAATGACCCAATCTTCGCTCACTTACTGATACGAATTTTCAACCCTGCTCTTTTTTTTAAATTATTATTTGTTGTCTTATATAGCGTGGTACCCCAGCCTAGGGCTAGACTCACCGCGCTGTACATACAAATATTAAAAAAGAGACATAATGGTGATATTAACATAAAATACATATATATAATAAAGAACAGATGTATAGAGACAAAACAAAATCTAATGCATATTCACCTCATTCACACCAGAACGTTTACATGACAAGCCATGGACGGCGGCCAGTAGCAGCGTTTATCGGTCAGATGTAGGGAATCAGTCGGGGTAGTAGAGTTTAAAGAGATGTGTTTTGAGTGCAGTTTTGAAGGCTGTGATAGTTGATATATTGCGGATATTTTTCCACCAACCAAACATCCGATTTCCCCCATCCTCAAAAACCCCCATCATTTAAAATGGTCAAAACTGCTTGGCTGTTCATGGGGGCCCGCAGCATAGGTCAAGGGGGTCAGTTGAACCCCCTCCCTATCGAGGCATACACACACCCACTTGAAATTAATAAATAAATAACTAGTGTTGAAAAAAGAGTGGGGGGGGGATGCTTAATAATTGAGTGAACTTAATCATTAATGAGGACTTCTGAAACCACCTGACACTCAGGACCGTAGGAAGTTGGAATACCGAGGGGGGCCGTAAAGGGCGTCATATTGGGTAGGGCATGGGGCATTTCTCTCCCCCCCCCCTTAATTTTCAGATTTTTAAAACTTGCTTTGTACTGTGATAAGTCCAGTAATAAACAACAAACCAGCTAAGTATTGGTTTTGCCCCGATCCGCCCCCACGGTATATGGCGTGGCGGCAATTTCGGACAACTGATGGAAGGGGGGCGGCAAAATTCTCAGCCCATCTCGGTCGGCACTAACTCTTGCTACGCCACTGCTGGCAAAATTAAGACAAAGTAATGAAGTGATTGTACTAATATTAATGTTAACAGACCGTGACTGACTTTTGTTTCATGGATATATTTTTTGATATATTTTTTTATAAATATTTTGCTGGATAAATATATTATTTGGTAATGGGAGGGGGTGATCATTAAGGAAAGAGAGAGAGGCGAGAAATTGATACTTTACTTGATGTTTCACTATAAGTTTTTCTTTAAATTGCCAACTTTCTTCGAAAACACAAAAAAAAGATAATTAGCGTCTCTAGACAATTGGCAGCAGTCAATATCTTATTACCTTATAGTCTTAGGGTCGGGTGACGAGAAAGCATCTCTCTATGGCGTGCTTGCCGGTGATTTATGGGATGTAACAAAACAAAGCTAGTGAAAAGGCCCACACAGGTAGATGGTGTAAGGGCCCTAAATATAGGCGGGCGAACACGTGTGGAGCCGCACTGCAGACGAGAGAGAGAGAGAGAAGAACAAGAAGAGAAAGGGGGAAAAAAAGACAAACGCAAACAGCCGGGGCCCATTTGCAACATCGGCAATAGAAGGCCATTGAGCTACCTGGGAATGACGGCCGATGGTCTTTTCAATGTGTTTGGTCTGAGGACCGGAGCCAGGGACGATGGTATTCCCCTGGGTACCGTCGGGAAGTGTCGCAGTGTGTGAATAGGCCAGGAAGATTTACAGCCCTTTATTTCCTCGTCCTGAGAGTCAAAGTAGAAAAGTGCGTGCAAGAAACGTGTGATTTTAGGCAAGGTGGAGGAAGGGGAGGCTTCAGGGTGGGGTCGG
Organism: Omphiscola glabra; assembly: GCA_964017045.1. NCBI lineage: Eukaryota > Metazoa > Mollusca > Gastropoda > Lymnaeidae > Omphiscola > Omphiscola glabra. Next base: position 4,923,256 of record OZ024798.1, on the reverse strand, counting down.
GAGGCAAAGTGGGAGGAGGTGTTCATTAGGGAAAATGAGGGAGACGAGAGAAAGTGGATGTGAAAATTCTCCTCTGAAGAGACTTGGCCTTTTTTTGTGTGGCTTTGTTTCTGCCCTCGAGTAACTTACGTGCCAGTGTTGAACTCAAGTTTTAAGAAAATACTTCACAGTCCCATGATGAGGAAACATCAAGAGGGCTGTTTTTAATGTTCGGCAATAAAGATCTCTGAAACTGTGAGCAGGGCCAATCAGTGTCTTCGCTATCGTTTGGACGGACCATAAATGCCCCAAACACCCTCACCCCCCCCCCCCCCCGTGTTTTTGTTTGGGTTTAGATAAGAGCAAACAAAACAAAAACTGCACCACACGATGACCACTTAATATTTGACCCGTCCGTCCAGTGTGGGAGTTCACTAATAAATGTTGTGCACTGGCTGTGTGTTTTTTTAAGCGATTTATTAGTTAATGAACGCCTTCCTTGGTGACGTATTTTTATGGTCGTTATGACGTATTTGTCTCGTCTGTCTTGTGACGTACGTGTTTATTGGCGAGCAGTCGTGGAAAGAATGGTGTAGGAGATAGCTGTGTCTTATTCCCTCTGATATCGAGCTGCGCTATATATGGCTTGATGAAATGTACAGTCTGTGAAACTAGTAATGTATTAAAATTGCATTGCTTACGGGAAATGGTTTGTGTCAATTCAGTTTTAGTACGCGATGCATGCACAACCTGGTGAATTAATCCAATCAAATATTCAATGAGTTTGGAACCCCCAACGCCCCCCCCCCCACCCGTTTTCTTGAGCAGCCAATGCTTTTCATATTTATTTGTTTATAGTTTCTAGGGACTTGAGTTTCATTGCAGCCACATTTTAATTTAAACTGTGATCTGGAAAAAAAACACGAAATCTGACGAATTGTATCATCAACTCTTTTTTAGAGGGGAAAAAAGGGGAGGGGGGGAATTTCGCAACGTCGCTTCAATCGTGTAGACAACAAAATGACATCAACTTACAGCTTCTAAGACAATCTAATTTTGCTATTCTAATTTTAGAGTGGACCAAAAAAAACAAACAAAAATACAACTGCTCAGTACTACCACTAAGAGCGAGATGAACTTCCACTAGCGTCAACCATGAGATCGTTTAAGATGGTTTTCACTTAGAATGAGTGTCAAAGGTTAGAGCACATATATTGGTGGCATGTTAGGTCATGGGTATTTTATGAACAGACACAAGGATTGGTGATTGAAATCCTTAACTTATTTCTTTTTTAAAAAAAGGTGATTGATTGCTGAATAAAGACAATCACTCAATAGTTACACTTTGTGTAAGTGAGAACCCCCCCCCCCCCCCACTTTCCTTGATACACTATTGGTACACTTTGTGTACTTCTCGTTGACGCCGTATTTGGTACCTGTGAATTCTAAATTTGAGACCCTTCAGACTACATGCCACTTGTCAAATTCTGATCCACAGTTTGGTGTAAGGAAACCACTTTTGGTGTAAGGAAACCACGTTTGGTGTAAGGAAACCACTTTTGGGATTTGAAAATTCACGACTTTGAGAAAAGACTTTGGGACTTCGACCCGCCTTTCAACCACACTGTATTGAATTAACGCCACACAAAATTATGTTGAGAACCCATAATCTCCCCCTCCCACCCCGCCCCCTTTTTGTTCAGGAATAGACACCGGCATCCATGTCTGCTCATTATGAGACAAGTCACTAGTAGCGCTACCCAGTCAGAACACCAGACAGGCTTAGACTATAAACAAGGAGATCTCTTTCTCGACTAGAGCCGAAACCACTGCACACTAACCCTGAGCTAAGGGATTAACACCGGAGACTCATTACAAGTACGCTAGTCCCACCCCTCTGCCCCCAACCCAAAATGTGGAGAAAGACTCCCCCAAATTTCAAACATAAGACCCCCGGAGCAGCCCCCCCCCCCCCCCACTTTCCAACAAAAAAAAAAAAGATACCAAAAACTTACACCCGGGGTGGCGTGAGACGAAGAATTTCAATGGGGGGCGAAAGAATTTCCGAAAGTAACAATGAGCACGGGGTATCGGAGTCTTCACTTTCTGTGACGTTTTGTTGTCGTGAATCTCCCAGCGCACCCGGTGATGGCTAGGGTTTTGTGTGTGTGTGTGTGTGTGTTTTATTTTTTTTCACTTTGAGCGGACTATTGACTCAGCTACGGAGAGATTGCTCCGGGAAAATAGCCCCTTTGTGATGCCCCGCCTCTGGTCGGCCTATATATCATTCATAATTGCTTTTTTCTGTTCACAGCCGAGGACCTGGCTGAAGTCGAGTTCTGGATACTCTGAAAACCACACGAGCGACCGTTGCTCTCATTCACGCAGAGACTCCGAACAGACTTTTTTTTTTGAAGGGTGGAAGGGGTGTCGGGGGGGGGGGGGTGGAGGAAAAAGTTGTTTTTTGAAAGAAGGGACAAAAAATATTTCCCTCCAAGTCCCCCCTTTCAGAGCTTTTCCGCTACTTTCTCCCCGGCTGAAACAGTGTTTTCTTTAAGCCACCCTTGTCTTTTGTTTAAACCGCGGAGTTCGCTCAAGCCCTCCGTGTCACACATTCAACTTGCGTTAGGTGACACCAGAATCCCCGTCTCACCCGTCCCGCTCCCCCCCCCAACACCACCTACCCACAGACCCTCCCATCTGAGGACCGCGTTTCGCCCCGCCAGTACCTTACAGGTGAAGAGACAAAATCAAGTAATTTGTATTTTAATTTTGTGTGTGTGTGTGTGCTGTTGTTGTGGCAGTTGTACGTGAAGATCTCCATGTTTTACAAATTCTCAGTGCAGTACAGAGAATCAATCAGAGGTAGGCCTAGAAGGGGGATGGGGGATTGTCTTACAGAACATTTTATTAATCAAATGTAGGCCTATGACGAGGATTGAGTTACACTACATTGTATCAATCAAACGTAGGCATACGACTAGGATTGCTTTATGCACCATTGCATAATTCCCACGTCGGCCTACGACGACATTGTTCATTGCATTTGTCCAAACACTTGACTATAGAGATCTGCGCAAGCCGCTAGTCAACGCCCCCCCCCCCACCCCTTTTTTTTACAGGAAATCTACCGGTATAATAATTCAGTGAGCTAATCACTAGTTAGCGAATCGATTGAATATCGTGAATAGAGACGTATGTGTAATGGCTTTTAGCGTATGTCATGTGCATTGACGTATGTGGCTTCTTAATATAAAACATCATGATCGTTTTGACATTTTTGAAGGATTCGTCCAGCGTGATTTCCACGTTAACGCAATAGTTAACGTGTACTGGGTTAGTACCCAAAACTCTTCTAAGTGAAGTATTGCCCCAAATATCTTAAGTGAGGTCAGGCCCAAATATCTTGGTGAGGTCAGGCCCGAAAATCTTGGTGAGGTCAGGCCCGAATATCTTGGTGAGGTCAGGCCCAAATATCATGGTGAGGTCAGGCCCAAATACCTTGGTGAGGTCAGGCCCAAATATCATGGTGAGGTCGGCCCAAATACCTTGGTGAGGTCAGGCCCAAATACCTTGGTGAGGTCAGGTCCAAATACCTTGGTGAAGTCAGGCCCAAATATCTTGGTAAGGTCAGGCCCAAATATCTTGGTGAGGTCATGCCCAAATGTCTTGGTGAGGTCATGCCCAAATGTCTTGGTGAGGTCATGCCCAAATACCTTGGTGAGGTCATGCCTACATTTCCAGGGCAGGTCATGCCCACATATCCAGGGGAGGTCATGCCCCAAATCTCCTCTAAGTGAGGTAATATGAAAATCTCCTTAAAGTCAGGTAATGTCAATGTATGTCTTATTTGGAGATGTGATTTTACAAATGCTTTATTTATGAACAAGTTTAGGGTCTAGTCTGTTCAAATAGAGTCATGTTAAAGTCGTTATCTGCTTGTTCTATTATGATATGAACATGTTATATAGACGACGTGTTTACGTCATCTTTACCCGTGAATAAAGTCTAGCTGACCCTAAGCTCGTAACTGCATTTAGGGTGTGGCTAGCTAAAAAAAAAAGTATCTCGACATTGTTTACAACTAAATAAAATTAATAGTCTGTATCCTTAGAATTATGTAGAAATATCGAGAAGGGAATACAATGTATAAGGCCTTTCTAGAAATATCAGTAAAACAGACTATAAAAGGAGACACACGAGAGATTCTTGGCTATCATTTATCACGAGATAATTTTGCTATACGAGATAGGGATTTGTTTACTAACTCTTGCTGTGTGTGTGTGTGTAGATTCCTTTTCATCATAGTACCTTTTTGCAACAATTTATCTTCTTTAACATTGTACCGGTACAAGCCAGTCATTATTCTGTAAGTCGATAGCTTTAATTGTATTTCTTTTTTATTTTATAATTCATTATTAACTTAACAAATGTATTACTTGTAATTAGCCCTGGTTTGGACATCGTATTCTTTGTTATTGTATTTAACATATGGTATCGTCTTTTGATGTGTACTGTTTTTGAACGAGCCATATACTTAAAGACGAGATTACCTTCTCCATACTGATAACAGTACGTTACAAACAAGTTTATGGTCTGGTCTGTTAATATAGAATCATGTTGTAATCTTTATATATCTCATGCCTGTGAAGTTAAAATTGAAAAGCCGTGGACTTCCTCTCCAAGAGTTTGCATTGCCGAGATTTTTCTGTAATCGTTGAGAGCTGCATGGCTGACGCTAACTTCCAATCTTCTACCAATTATAACGGAACGTTTTCGCTGGGGGATTGGAAATGGCAGGAGGCCACCATGGTAAGTTGGCTAATCACTTAAGGGGATAATCTGGTAATTTATTTGACTCTTTGGCTCGTGTTCTGATGATTATTTTGATATGATTAAATGATGATGATGAAATGGCGTGAGATTCGCAACAGATCAACATGCTGAGAAGTATCTCCTGTTACAATATGTAAGCTGAATGGTGTAGATTATACCGCCTTATGAGGCCCGCGGTCTGTGGGTTCAAGACCCATGTTTCCTAATTATATCAGGTACACGTGCAACGATATTTTGTAAACCACCAGGCCTTATAAACATCCTTCCATGGCTTTATCAGGCCCTATAAACATCCTTCCACGGCGTTATCGGGCCTTATAAACATCCTTCCATGGCTTTATCGGGCCCTATAAACGCATCCTTCCATGGCTTTATCGGGCCCTATAAACGCATCCTTCCATGGCTTTATCGGGCCCTATAAACGCATCCTTCCATGGCTTTATCGGGCCCTATAAACGCATCCTTCCATGGCTTTATCGGGCCCTATAAACGCATCCTTCCATAGCATTATCAAGTTCTACTAACATTCCATGGCTTTATTTGGTACATATGTTTTATTTTTACATCCATCCTTCAACAGTAAAACCATCAACTCACCCACACACCTATATCCCATGACCCATCTTGACCCCATCCACTGACCCACACATCTATAATCTTCGGTTCATCTTGACCTCTCCACTGACTCACACACCTATATCCCATGACCCATCTTGACCCCATCCACTGACCCACACATCTATAATCTTCGGTTCATCTTGACCTCTCCACTGACTCACACACCTATATCCCATGACCCATCTTGACCCCATCCACTGACCCACACATCTATATTTTTTGTCTATTTTCCCTCACATCATCTACTCACCGCGTATACAGGCACCAAGGCCTTCACCCACCCCCCCCCCTGTTCAAAGACTAAGATGACACAAAATGGCGCAGTTTCCCATCCCCCACGTAGGCAGACCCTCCCGATCGATAGATCGTCCCTCCCCCTCCAGCCTATCCTCCCGCCCGGTGTACGTGCTCTGCATACGAGGCGTTGCCACCACGTGAACGACCGCTCACTCAGGCTCCCGGTGCCAGTGAGCGACTGGCCGGACCTCGCTGCAGCCTCCAATTAGAAAGCACCAGGGACTTGTGCTCAATTGAAAAGTCAAGTCTGTTTGACTTTTTAGGGGCAGTCAAATCATTTTTATCAGGGATCTGGTTTTCTCTCCCTCTTCCTTCTTTCCCTTTTCCACTTATCTCTCTCTTTTTTTTCTTCAGGATTTTCCATCTCATTTTTTAAACGTTCTAAAAATTTTATTATCTGGACACCCGATCTATTTTATGTCAGTCTGTTTTGCTTCTGATTCAAGCGATCTTTATTTTAACAGTTGGAGATCCACTGTCTTTCACCAACTACCCACTTTAATGTGTCTTTGGGTATAATTGTAGGTGTAAATGGGGGTATATTTTGTCATTAATAATATAATGACACACAAACTCAAAAGATTTGATTTTTTAAATATATATTTATATCACTTATTTATCTCTCTTTCTCTCTCTCTTTCTCTATCTCTCTGTCTTTTTCTCTCTCTCTCTCTCTCTTTCCCTCTCTTTCTTTCCACCCCTCTCTCTCTCTCTCCTTCTCTCTCTCTTTCTCTGGGTCTCTCTCTCTCTGGGTCTCTGTCTCCCTTTAATTTTTCCATTTTCACCGCATCTGACCTTCTCTTTTTTCCTCTTTTATCCCCTCACTCTCTCATTTTACCAATTCCCCCTCTCTCTCTTTCTTTCTCCCTTCTCTCTCTCTCTCTCTCTCTTTTACTCAATCTCTTTCTCCTTTTCACTCTCTACCCCCCTCTCTCTTTCTATCTTTCTGTCGTCCCCCCTCTCTCTCTCTCTCATTATCTATTTACCCTAGTTCTCCGACTATTTCTCTCTTAATTTCTTTCTCTGTTCTTTCTTTTCCATACATTTTTTTTTCAAACTCATCTCCCCCTTCGACCATTCTTTACCCCAAACAATGATTTATGGATTCCCATATCCATAAAAACATCCGCGTAGATATGTCTGCTTCACTCATTTGTCTTTCTTATCACATCTACTTTGTCTTATCACCACTTCTGGTCTTAAATTATTTTTACTTTTTTGTAAGTCCCGTGTGTGTGTGTGTGGGGGGGGGGGGGGCGGCTGTGGGTTAAGTTTGTTTCATAAATTAAAAATGACCAAATTTATTAGCAAATTATTTTGTCTGTATCTTTGTTCATTAAAGGAAACAATTAGAATTTTCATTGGTTATTGCTGTCGACTAACTCCAAAATGGGATATTACATATCATGTATTATGAAGTGCCATGTATCTATGTGCAAATTACACTTATTTTTAATTGGCTGCGCCATTAATAGCTCCTGAAATATCTTTGAATATTTCGAGATATTTTATATGCATTTCTATACATTATATCCTCTTAGACATTTGTGGTCGCCACCATCAACACGACCCATCAACACGACCCATCAACACGACCCATCAACACGACCCATCAACACATCTCTATGTGTTGAACATGTTGAATGTAACAGAGATTTAGCAGCCAAAACCTAAAGCGGTGCTTACATATTTTAAAAAAGCCATTTCACTTTTCGTTATTCCTTTAAACATTGGACAGTTTTGGCCTAAACCAACAAGTTATTAACTCATTCTTCAGTGCAGAATAATTCTATTGAAACATCACACAAACTAACCATCCATCGCTTGGAGAACTATTTGGAGAAAAATGATGTAAAACTAAGATAAAACACAGACACCTAAGATCACATACCACCCACTTCATCACAGATACCTAAGATCACATCCCACCCACTTCATCACAGACATCTAAGATCACATCCCACCCACTTCACCACAGATACCTAAGATCACAACCCACTCACTTCACCATCACCACAGACATCGAAGACCACATCCCAACCACTTCACCACAGATACCTAAGATCACATCCTACCCACTTCATCACAGATACCTAAGATCACATCCCACCCACTTCATCACAGATACCTAGATCACATCCCACCCACTTCATCACAGATACCTAAGATCACATCCCACCCACTTCACCACTGATACCTAAGATCACATCCCACCCACTTCATCACAGATACCTAAGATCACATCCCACCCACTTCAACACAGACATCTAAGATCACATCCCACCCACTTCATCACAGATACCTAAGATCACATCCCACCCACTTCATCAAAGATACCTAAGATCACATCCCACCCACTTCATCACAGATACCTAAGATCACATCCCACCCACTTCATCACAGATACCTAAGATCACATCCCACCCACTTCATCACAGATACCTATGATCACATCCCACCCACTTCACCAAAGACATCTAAGATCACAACCCACCCACTTCACCACAGACATCGAAGATCACATCCCACCCACTTCACCACAGATACCTAAGATCACATCCCACCCACTTCATCACAGATACCTAAGATCACATCCCACCCACTTCATCACATATACCTAAGATCACATCCCACCCACTTCATTACAGATACCTAAGATCACATCCCACCCACTCCACCACAAACATCTAAAAGCAGCCCAATCAGGGCAAATTCCTTCTCTTAAAGTTAAGACCGAAAATATAAAAATTATTTTGTTCCCGATTCTGTATGAATTTACCAGCGCCCCTCCCCCACCCCCCCCCCCCCAGCGGCTACCAAATCTAAATGATAACTAATTAAGTCATTATTGTCACTAATTAAGTCATTATTGTCACTAATTAAGTCATTATTGTCCCTAAGGGAGTTCTCTTATGGCTGATTTCTACGCTAGACAAATACTTTACCTGTCTTGTGTTTAAATTGTTATTATTGTATTTATATAAGTGGTGATAAAGAATGTGTGCAATGTAATCCAAAACTATTTTAATTTATTTTGGATCAATAAGAGCATTTTATCTTATCTTACCTTATCTTTATCTTACCTTACCTTATCTTATCATACCTTGCCCTACCTTACCTTATCTTTCATTACCTCACATCACCTCCCCTTACCTTACCTTATATTACGTTATCTTACCTTATCTTACCTTACCTTATTTAATCTTACCTTATCTTATCTTACATTACCTTATCTCACCTTACCTTATCTTACCTTATCTTATCTTACTTTACCTTACCTTATCTTACCTTATCTTACCTTATCTTACCTTATCTTACCTTATCTTACCTTATCTTACCTTATCTTACCTTATCTTATCTTACCTTATATTATCTTACTTATAATATCTTACCTTACCTTATCTTATCTTATCTTACCTTATCTTACCTTATCTTAACTTACCTTACCTTATCTTACCTTATCTTACCTTACCTTACCTTATCTTACCTTACCTTACCTTATCTTACCTTATCTTACCTTATCCTACCTTACCTTATCTTACCTTACCTTATCTTACCTTACCTTATCTTACCTTATCTTAACTTACCTTACCTTATCTTATCTTACCTTATCTTACCCTACATTATCTTACCTTACCTTATCTTATCTTACCTTATCTTACCTTATCTTACCTTACCTTATCTTACCTTACCTTATCTCATCTTATCTTACCTTACCTTACCTTACCTTACCTTACCTTACCTTATCTTATCTTACCTTCAATGGACCTAATCCTCATTGGAGTTAAAGGATACACAAAAAAAATGTTTTTTAAACATATCGCATAAAAGGAAAATTCGAATGTTTGAAATTAAGAACAACATTGAGGGAAAGAAACGAACAAGGTATGGCTTAACACATGTGTTACAAGACAATGCGTTTCAACTAATTTGACGGTAGTAGAGAGATGTAGTCTAAATGAATCTAAGAGGTAATTTTTATTTTATTGTTTTGATTTAAGTGTTTTAGAAATTTTAAAAAAAATTGGGAGTGGTGAGGGGGTGGGATGGTCCTGTATGAAAGGGATCTGAAAAGAAGAGTGTGTCTTTTTTGTATGGAGTTCAATGAGTGCTGAGTGCCATGTGTACTGTGTGCCATGTGTACAAGTGCTATGTGTACTGAGTGCCATAAGTACTGAGTGTGGCGAGTCCTGAGTTTCGTGAGTACTGAGTGCCACGAGCTTTGAGTGACATGAGTGCTAAGTGACATGCATGCCTACTGCCTTGTGCACTGAATGACACGTGTACTGAGTGCCCCGTGTGGGAGGGAGAAGTACATCTCTGACGCAGGATACTAAAATAGGAAAGCGAGATCCAATCGATAAGGGCTGGTGATAAAATATCCACAAAATGTAACATGGACCTGTCAGCTATTTGACACGGGGATGATGTGACAGGTGGATGGTTGCTTCAGTTTAACCAGATGGGGACGTAGTGGATTGCGGTGGACTATTAAAGACTTAGGTGGAATATCAAAGACTTTAGTGGAATAACATTTGGTGGAATATCTGTGGACCTTTTGCGGAATATTAGACTGTGATGGAATATAATAAACTTTTGGTGGAATAATGTGCAATAAAGTTTGAATAAGGCGCTGTAATGATATTATATATATATATATATTTATATATATATGTATATATATGTCCCATAAATGTGGATATCTGTGCTCAGAGCCGACCCTAAGAATTGCGGGGCCCTATGCGAAACGAATTGCGCGGGGCCCATTCTGGGTATAGGATAAGGATAATAAGTGAAAATTAAGATTTTGTATTAGAAAATAAATTCAGGGAGGGGCCTATGAAAGTGCGGGGCCCACTGCGGCCGCATAGGTTGCAGTTGCCCTGTCTGTGCTATATAACAGCACCCCATAAATTAAATTAAGTTCAGGCTGTTATATATATATATATAAACTTTTTATGGATGAATCCCCCTTGCAGGCCCCTATCTTTTGATGAAAAAGCGTGGTCTTTTTTCAAATAAAAATTGCACTGATCACAATTAAATGGCGAAAGTTATGGCTGAAGGCTTCCAGGGGTTTAATCTTTCTGGATCAGTAGGTCTGACTGATTGAAAGCTGCAGGTCAGACCTGCGCCATATGGTGCTTACTTCAAAAGGTTACCAGAGATGTGACAATACTTTTAAGTGGCTCCGCCCCCCCCCCCCAACCTTCCGCTGTCTAGTTAAGTCGTATAAAGCCTATGCTAGATTAGTACCCTAGTTGTACCTAGAGTAGCGGCCGATCGAGGTGATGTCACGTTGTACAGGGGATGCTAATAATAGATACTAATGTCACGTGCCGTTGTTAGGCTTTACAAATTTGTTTTAAAGTGGCTTGTTAGCAACCTGTACACGACAAACAGGACGAAGCCAACCTGTACATGACAAGCAGGACGATACCAACCTGTACACGACAAACAGGACGATACCAACCTGTACACGACAAACAGGACGATACCAACCTGTACACGACAAACAGGATGATACCAACCTGTACACGACAAACAGGACGATACCAACCTGTACACGACAAGCAGGACGATACCAACCTGTACACAACAAGCAGGACGATACCAACCTGTACACAAGCAGGACGATACCAATCTTTACACGACAAGACGGACGATATCCGATTAGTTATACTAAAAGAACTACCGAAAGAAGAAAGCCGACAGTATGCATATAATGGCCAGAACATTGAACTGATGTCCAGAACATTGACCTGATGGCCAGAACATTGAACTAATGGCCAGATCATTTAATGGCCATATCATAGAACTTGATTGCCAGATCAATGAACTATTGGGCAGATCATAGAAATGATGGCCAGATCATTGAACTGATGGCCAGATCATTTAATGGCCATATCATAGAACTTGATTGCCAGATCAATGAACTATTGGGCAGATCATAGAAATGATGGCCAGATCAAAGAAACTATTGCCAGATCATTTAAGAATTGTGCAGATCATAGAAATTTTAACCAGATCATAGAACTGATGGCCAGATCATAGAACTGATGGCCAGATCATAGAACTGATGGGCAGATCATATAAATGATGGCCAGATCATAGACTGATGGCAAGATCATAGGACTGATGACAAGATCATTGAACAATTGGGAAGATCATAAATATGATGGCCAGATCATAGAATTGGGAGACCATAGAAGTGATGGAAATATCATAGAACTGTTGATCAGATCATAGAACAAATGGCCAGTTCATTGAACTGATGGCCAGATCATTGAACTGATGGCCAGATCATTGAACTGGTGGCCAGATCATTTAACTGGTGGCCAGGTAATATCGTGTCGCAATTTAAATGTACAAATCAAACTCCTCTCCTAAAGACATGGCGTAGAACTACAACGCATACCGAAAGCTTCTCCTAATACTAATATTACACTTAGTATTTTTATAATCGTTAGGCTTACCGTAAAGCCGGAAAAAAGTAGGCTAAGCTTAGTGAAAAATTAGTCTAAGACTTAAGAGTTGGCAGTAGATGACTCGTTTTATTTTGATTTGCAGTCATCGGACACTTAGCTGACACAGACATAGTTTTCTACTACTTAAAATGGACTTTTGACAATGAAAAGCTAGAAAAACTACATTAAAATTATTTTTAAAAAAAAACTTTTTAATAAAAATAATTGTACAAGTTACTTACCCGTAAATATGTTGGTATGTGAACTGAACAGGACAAAAAACGTTTAAGGCATTGCAATACGATTTGTCTTTCTTTTATTTTGAAATAAAAAAAACATCCGAAGCTTCGAAAGCGCATGCGCAAACAAGGGGGAATCACTTAATCATTGAGTTAGAACAGTGGTTCTCAACCTTCCTAATCCCGCGACCCTATAATACAGTTCCTCATGTTGTGGCGACCCCCAGTCACAAAATTATGTTCGTTGCTACTTCATAACTGTAGAGCATATGTGTTTTCCGATGGTCTTAGGCGACCCCTGAGACATGGTTATTCGACCCCCAAAGGTGTCGCGACACACGGGTTGAGAACCGCTGAGTGAGACGAATCTAGCCGCTAAGCAACATTACGGCAAAAAATAGAAGACACATTGGCAGTTTTAAGCGTTAACAACGCATCCTTCAAAAGAAAAACGTTTGGGTTGGTTCACTGAACCCGAGACCTCAAAGGCCCATCACTTTTCTTCTTTTTCAATTGCATATGGTGTTAACACAAAAAAGTGCGGTAACTTTTTACAGAAAACACCTCAATTATTGTTCAATTAAAAATAAACAAACAAATGAAAAAACTCACGAATACGTAGTCTTTTTAGGCTCCTTGTAGTGGCGTAGTCTTAGGTACTACGGCGAAATGCTCAATAACAGGTGTTAAAACTCAGCTCAATAACAGGTATTAAAACTGAGCCCAATAACGGGTGTTAAAACTCAGCTAAAAAACGGGTGTTAAAACTGAGCTCAATAACGGGTGTTAAAACTGAGCCCAATAACGGGTGTTAAAACAGAGCTCAATAACGGGTGTTAAAACTGAGCTCAATAACGGGTGTTAAAACTGAGCTCAATAACGGGTGTTAAAACTGAGCTCAATAACGGGTGTTAAAACTGAGCTCAATAACGGGTGTTAAAACTGAGCTCAATAACGGGTGTTAAAGATGAACTCAATAACGAGTGTTAAAGCTGAACTCAATAACGGGTGTTAAAACTGAACTCAATAACGGGTGTTAAAACTGAGCTAAATAACGGACGTTAAAACTGAGCTCAATAACGGGTGTTAAAACTGAGCTCAATAACGGGTGTTAAAACTGAACTCAATAACGGGTGTTAAAACTGAGCTCAATAACGGGTGTTAAAACTGAACTCAATAACGTGTGTTAAAACTGAGCTCAATAACGGGTTTTAAAACTGAGCTCAATAACGGGTGTTAAAGCTGAACTCAATAACGGGTGTTAAAGCTGAACTCAATAACGGGTGTTAAAACTGAACTCAATAACGGATGTTAAAACTGAGCTAAATAACGGACGTTAAAACTGAGCTCAATAACGGGTGTTAAAACTGAGCCCAAAAACGGGTGTTAAAACTGAGCTCAATAACGGGTGTTAAAACTGAACTCAATAACGGGTGTTAAAACTGAGCTAAATAACGGACGTTAAAACTGAGCTCAATAACGGACGTTAAAACTGAGCTCAATAACGGGTGTTAAAACTGAGCTCAATAACGGGTGTTAAAACTGAGCTCATCTCGTGTCTGTCTTTTGTATGACATTATAAGACTCAGACCTAGAGACGGTGAATGCCATCAATCGTCACCATCTGAGGGTATCCAGGGGCGTGTCAAGACTAAAATGGACAGAATTGCAACATGTTAAAAAATCCTTTGCAGGGATCAAATGCTATTATTTATTATTATTCATATTATTATTGCTATTAGTAGTTTTATTATTCGTCTTGTTTACGCTTAACAAGGGTCGATGAAATAAGGCGTGAACGAGAACGAGTTACGACCATTTTTTTTCTATGACATCAAATGAATCTGCAATGCAGGTTTCTTTTTAGCATGCTACCCATCCGAATAGACCCCCCAAAAAAACACGTCGCTACCTTTACTGAGCCAAAACAAACAAGTGGATATTCATCCATAATGACCCTGAACACGTGGATACCACCAAAACTGACCCCCCCCCCCCACACACACACAAAAAAACAACAACATAATGCTACCCTCCCAAACCGGCCACCAAATAAACATGTGACTACCTATCCTTACTTATCCATAACATACAGGTAGCTACAGGCCCCTACTGATCCCCAAAAAAAACGTTGCTATTCACCCAAACTGACCCCCAAACAAACGCTCCTATCAACCCGTGGCCACCCTCTCCCATACTGATCCCTAACACAAGCGCTCATATCAACCCGTGGCCACCCTCTCCCAAACTGATCCCTAACACAAGCGCTCATATCAACCCGTGGCCACCCTCTCCCAAACTCATCCCCAAACAAACGCCCATATCAACCCGTGACCACCCTCTCCCAAACTGACCCCAAGCAAACGCTCCTATCAACCCGTGGCCACCCTCTCCCAAACTGATCCCCCAAACAAACCCATGTGATGCCTTGTCCTGAATCCACCCCCACAATGCTCCATCAAAACCTTCAGCTACGCTCTCAGCAGCCATCTGTCTTAACACTCGTTTGATGTCGCCAGGGACAGACCGGCCCCCCACCCACGTCATTTTGTCCCCTGCCGCCAACTGGTATCATTCATTAGGGTTGTCTCCCTGGACAAGTCTTACCGAGAATTTTGACAACGTCGGCCCGTTGAGATGGTGTATCGGCCCTGGTGCTTTCGCCTTTTCTTTGCAAGTGGATTTTAAACTTTATTTCAATTAGTTCATCAAATGCCATATTTAGCACACAACACACACACACGTACATGTATACGCTAACTGATCAAGTAAAAGTGCACGAAATGGCCAAAGATTGTGCCACAATATAATGTTTCATTGCAACACGCAATCTTTTTAAACATATAATTTCTGTTTTGCCCAAGTTTGAGAGAAGGGAGACAAATCCTGTCACGCTCCACACTCGTCCCGATCACACATTGAAAATAAACCGATCAAACTGCAGTACATTACACATGCTGTATATGGCACAATATCCAGCAGCTGAAGAACCTAATTTTGTTACAATGTCTCTCAATATGACATTGCTAACAATATCGTGTTGCTATTTTCCTGTAGTGACGGTGCGATGACAGGTAAATAAAAACTGTGTATGTCCCTCTGGAGTGATGGCAACAACAAGGGCGTGAAGACAGCTGCCTTCCCTTTGTGTTCAAGAGTGCAGTTTCTTGGCCTGACATTCAAAACTCTCTCAAGTTTTTTTGTTGTTTTTTTTTTTAAAGGATTCTCCCAATTCCGTTTCCTGTATCAAATCAATGTGATAATATATGCAAAGTTAGAGCAGTGTTTGGCAATTTTTGAAGTTTGGCGGAACGGTGGACACGTTTGGCGGACCGGTGGACACGTTTGGCGGTCCGGTGGACACGTTTGGCGGACCGATGGACACGTTTGGCGGACCGGTGGACACGTTTGGCGGACCGGTGGACACGTTTGGCGGACTGGTGGACACGTTTGGTGTACCGGTGGACAGGTTTTGAAAGTGCACAAAGGACAGGTGCCATATTTTATTTTTTTTAATTATTTGACGATACATATTAATGTTGTGCGGACCAGCAACGTAAGGCTCTCGGGTCGGTGGCTGTCCGCGAAGACCACTTTGGGAAACTCTATAAAAAGGACCTGGTGCAGACAAGTAGCTCACTAGGTTACACATGTTTCCATGAGCCTCTACAAATGGTGACTTATATGGCGGTTCATGTGTCCAGTTTGAGGTTGGTTGTGTCCAGAGTGAGAGTGGATGTGTCCAGGGAGATGTGTCCAGTTTGAGTGTGGCTGTGTCCAGTTTGAGGGTGGCTGTGTCCAATTTGAGGGTGGCTGTGTCCAGTTTGAGGGTGACTGTGTCCAGTTTGAGTGTGGCTGTGTCCAGTTTGAGGGTGGCTCTGTCCTGTTTGAGGGTGGCTGTGTCCAGTTTGAGAGTGGATGTGTCCAGTTTGAGGGTGGCTCTGTCCTGTTTAAGGGTGGCTGTGTCCAGTTTGAGAGTGGATGTGTCCAGGTTGATTCCAAGGTTTGAGAACACGTGCGTTGATCAAGAGGCTCACCCATGTGGTTACTGTCATTATTTCGACTGTGTTCAATGACGTCATTTTTGTGATCTTAAATGCATGTTTTCTATTTACTCATCTAACCCCCTACCGTCTTACTTCAAGACACACACAAAAAGGGGTCATTGGTATTTCGCATTGTACTTTTCAGAATTTGAAAATCTGGATTGGACAATGACAACTAAAACCTATAACGACTGGGTCAAACTAACAAGACCTGGTCGGATGACGTCCCTTGACCTTGGTGACATAGTTGACATGTGTCATGCATCATCCATTACTATTTTAATCTCAGATACCGATTCACATACAACTAATTTACATATGAAGCGGTTATAAATAGCTTGTGGATCTCTGATTCTTATTCCGAAACGAGGCTGTCTATGAGGGTCATTGACTATGTATAAATATTCACTTTGATACATACATACTACTAATAATTGTAGACATACATGCATGCATGCAAAAAAATTATAAGAAATAAATTTGTAGAGCTTATTTTTTTACAAAATGTTTGATCTTGAAATGTATCCGTATGTTTCAAATGTTTGATTCGTTCTGTAGAACATGTTGATATGTTGATTTTTTATTTTTAAATTGTAATTTAGAAAAAGACAAAAAGCCAAAATGTCCACAGAGTTCATAAAGTACTTATTGTAAATACAGTTTATAGAGTATATATGGTACAACATACACTTGGCACAGCATACACTTGGCACGACATACACTTGGCACATTATGTTGTTCGTCAGTCGGTAGTCGATCATGACCACTTTAATCATCAGATTTGTGCTAGTTCTGTCTGTGGGTGCGCAGATGGCTAATGAGGCCGATTCTGGCACGAAATTGTCTTGAGCAGTAGGTGCATGGGAAGGATGGGGCATCTCCGGTACCAGAGTCAGACCGGGCCTTCCTGGCATGTCTAACAACATGTCCCGCCAAGCGAAGCAGGGACTTCATTAAGATGGGGAAGATGCTGGGGAGACTTGTGTGTGTGAGCACCTCAGTGTCTGGGACCCTATCCTGCCATTTAATGTTGGGGATTTTTCTGAGTCTTGTTGTATGAAAGTCGTTCAGCATCCTTTCATGGCGTTGGTATACCGTCCATGTTTCACAGGCGTAGGGAGGCATAGGGAGACCAGCCGCCTGATATACTTTCAGTTTCGTTTGAGTGCTGATGCTTCTCCTTTTCCATACGTTCTTAGTGAATTTTCCGTATGTTGCACTGGCTCTTGCAATACGGTGGTTAACCTCGTGGTTGCGCTTTGGGACACTGTTCTGCCGAGATAAGAAACGCTATTCACCACCCAGTGAGCTGCCGATATAAGAAAAGCTATTCACCACCTTAAGTCTTTCGCCAAATACTTGGATGTTGGGCTCAACATAAGGTCTTCGAATAGCTGGTTGGTGTAGGACATCAGTCTCTTTTGTGTTAATGGTGAGCCCGAAGTTTGTGCTGGCATTAGAAAAGTGTGTGACGCAGCGTTGCGTATCCACTTCTGATACAGCGTGTATGGCACAGTCGTCTGCATACAGGAGGTCCCTGATGGTGTCTGCATACAGGAGGTCCCTGATGGTGTCTGCATACAGGAGGTCCCTGATGGTGTCTGCATACAGGAGGTCCCTGATAGTGTCTACATACAGGAGGTCCCTGATGGTGTCTGCATACAGGAGGTCCCTGATGGTGTCTGCATACAGGAGGTCCCTGATGGTGTCTGCATACAGGAGGTCCCTGATGGTGTCTGCATACAGGAGGTCCCTGATGGTGTCTGCATACAGGAGGTCCCTGATGGTGTCTGCATACAGGAGGTCCCTGATGGTGTCTGCATACAGGAGGTCCCTGATGGTGTCTGCATACAGGAGGTCCCTGATGGTGTCTGCATACAGGAGGTCCCTGATAGTGTCTGCATACAGGAGGTCCCTGATGGTGTCAGGACCTTTGTTTGGCATGTAGCCTCTTGGGGTTAAAAAGGCATCGGTCAGTTCGGTATCTGAGGCAACTTCCAGCGTCTCCCTTTCTGAAGGCATCGGTCAGTTCGGTATCTGAGGCAAATTCCAGCGTCTCCCTCTCTGAAGGTATCGGTCACTTCGGTATCTGAGGCAAATTCCAGCGTCTCCCTTTCTGAAGGCATCGGTCAGTTCGGTATCTGAGGCAAATTCCAGCGTCTCCCTTTCTGAAGGCATCGGTCAGTTCGGTATCTGAGGCAAATTCCAGCGTCTCCCTTTCTGAAGGCATCGGTCAGTTCGGTATCTGAGGCAAATTCCAGCGTCTCTCTTTCTGAAGGCATCGGTCAGTTCGGTATCTGAGGCAAATTCCAGCGTCTCCCTCTCTGAAGGCATCCGCCAGTTCGGTATCTGAGGCAACTTCCAGCGTCTCCCTTTCTGAAGGCATCGGTCAGTTCGGTATCTGAGGCAACTTCCAGCGTCTCCCTTTCTGAAGGCATCGGTCAGTTCGGTATCTGAGGCCAATACCAGCGTCTCCCTCTCTGAAGGCATCCGTCAGTTCTGTATCTGAGGCCAATACCAGCGTCTCCCTTTCTGACGGCATCCGTCAGTTCGGTATCTGAGGCAACTTCCAGCGTCTCCCTCTCTGAAGGCATCGGTCAGCATTGCGGAAAACATGAGGCTGAAAAGTGTTGGGGCAAGTACACAGCCTTGTTTCACGCCGTTTGTTACAGGGAATGGTTTGGATGTCTCTCCATTATCCCGAACTCTATCCTGCATACCATCATGGAATAGTCGTAGCATTCACACGAACTTCCTGGGGCATCCATATTTGGCCACGATCTTCCAAACACCCTCTCTAATGACAGTGTCGCAAGCTTTAGACAGGTTTACAAAAGTAGAGAAGAGGTCTACATTTTGTTCCCTGCATTTTCCCTGTAGCTGTCTAGCCGCAAACACCCTATCGATGGTTCCTCGTTCCTTCCGTTGGCTTTCTGGCAGTTGACCCTTCTCAATATGCCCGTTAAGGCGATTTATCAAGATCTGGCTAATATCTTGCTTGCAATTGAGAGCAGTTGGTGAAGCCTTTCAGACAGAGCTACCCCACCCCCTTTCTTTGTATACTTCAGATGGGATTGAGTCATCACCTGGTGCTTTGCCGCTTGAGTGAAGGCATATAGCATGCTGGGTCTCAGTTAGGGTAAGGGGTCTTCCAGTTCTTGATTGGCACAACATACACTTGGCTGAACATACAATTTCCACAACATACACTTGGCACAACATACAGTTGGCACAACATACAGTTGGCACAACATACACTTGGCACAACATACACTTTGCACAATATACACTTGGCACAACATACACTTAGCACAACATACACTTTGCACAACATACACTTGCCACACCATACACTTGGCACAACATATACTTGGTACATTATACATTTGCCACAACATACCCTTGCCACAACATGTACTTTGTACATTATATACGTGGTACAACATTCACTTGGCACAACATACACTTCATACAGAGCAAAAAATAACACTTGACATGTGACGACTCCTCACTAGTCCATTGTCTATATCTGCTAAGCCTAAATCCCGCCTATCAACATGTGTGTAGAGAAATAGACAATGACAGGTAGATGGCCAATATTGGACGGTTCTAAATATGTCCCTTTCCATGGCAGCCCTTTAATTAAATCAGTCAATTTCAGCTTAATTAAAAGCGATACACCTTGTAGTTAGATATTCCTCAATATTATTGATCACTTTATATATATATCTATCTATATATATATATATATATATATATATATATAGAGAGAGAGTGAGAGATACATAGATGATAGATAGATAGATAGATAGATAGATAGATAGATAGATAGATAGATAGATAGATAGATAGATAGATAGATAGATAGATAGATAGATAGATAGATGGATACATGGATGGATGGGTGGATACATGGATTGATGGATACATGGATGGATGGGCGGATACATGGATTGATGGATACAAGGATTGATGGATGCATTGATGGATGATGGATAGGTATATATAGATACAATACTAGTTATTACTATTACAGTGGTCTCAAATAGCACGGAAGCCGCTCCGAGGGCTGGGCCGCGCGCTTCACATAAATATATTAGCACCAAAACATGACATTGAAAAGTTACATAGTTTTATCTAATTAAAACACAGATTTATTTTAAAAAAATATTCGCCCAGCCCAGAACTATTTACATGTGAGGCCATGTATGCATGCAATTTTTGTGGAATCATTCTGTGATCAGTGCATCAACTTGTGTTCAGTAAAGAAAGATCAAGGTGAAATACGAACCAAACATCGACAACCTGTCTGCCGCGGCATATCCGCACCGTAATTCTCGCACCTAAGAGAAGGCAAACTCTGAAATCCAACCCGGAGTTGGAGTCCCGTAGGCGGTATGACATTGACCCAATGAAAATGTAATTATAAAATAACGTTTTAACAGATGAACTAAACGCATACTTTTTTTTTTATTTTCACAATGATGACAAATATAATAATGATTTTGTTCAATCCGTCCTTAAAGCTCGTTGAGTCACGACAGTGTGGCACCATCAGGATATAGTCCAACTAAAATTTAAATTTTCAATAGCTGTTTTTTTTTTATTAGACCAACACTAACGCGTTGACCTTATGTCACAGGGGTCGACCACAATGCGAGATCCCCTCTTAGTCTAATCCCGGTTCCTATGAGGGGGTAACCCCCGTGGCGACACCGCGAGCCCTCGCCAAGTTATGTTGAAACGTTTGCGTGGTGGAACCCCCCGCTTGTAATTAATAGCACTTACACGAGACAGCTCCAAAAATTATAGTGCTGGGGAAAGATGGGCTCTCGGACCTGTGGTTAGAAGGCAAGGATTAGAGAACCCTCAGCGCTAATCCGTTGACCTCTGTTGGATGTCGTTTAACAGTAATCCGGACCCACCGAGCGCTTCATTTTGTCGCCGCCAGTCGAGATAATGTTTTTTTTTTTGTGGTGGGTTTTTTTTAACCTCCCATTATTTAGTATCACTCGTTACATGTTAGTCACTTCTTTTAAAGTAAGGGTTGCGTAAATGTGTCGGGGGGGGGGAGAGTGGGGCGGATGTTTTGTGTAAGTTTTACGGACTCCTATTAAGAGAAAATTTTTATCTCTTATTTTAATCTATTGGCTCGTTTCACAACAGTCCATAATAAAGGACGATACAAAAGTTTAAAAACAATAACAAATAGAACGATACACAAAGTCAGGGCTGATTACAATTGATACGTTTTTAATGGGTGAATTTCTATGAATGACAAAAGTAAAAGAATATGATTAAAATTATTACCCTACAGTATGACTGGTACCGGTACTGTATGTGAAAATACAATGAACACAATTGGTACAATGGAAGAAAAACTACACACAACAAAGCACTGTCTAGTATTAAATAATGACACACAGCACATCTCGTAATAAAGGAAAGGAAAGTCTCTCTCGTCATTAAATCTTATCCCTTTTATACCCTGTTCCAGATGATCATTCTCGAAATAGAATACGCAGTCTTACTGCTTCCCGCATTCTCGAGATCATTCTATCACGTTCGACTGGAACGGACGATAATAAGCTTTAATGTAAACAAAGTGGCATTTTTCTAGCCACCCCCAAAACGGCCTCGACTGTAAGAGGTCATGCACGTGAAATGCGTGTTAAGCGTGCATAAAAACACGCCATCCTTCATAACAGTAGGTGTGTCTTGGGGTGAGTGAGGGTTGCCCAAGTGTGTCTTGGGGTGAGGGGGGGTTGTGTAAGTGTGTCTTGGGGTGGGGGGATGGTTGTGTGCGTGTCTGCGGTTGGGGTTTGTGTCAAATGTTTCTGGCGATGGGGTTTGAGCAAGTGTGTCTGGGGGGGTGGCGTTTGGGAAATTGTGTCTGGGGGCGCGGTTTGTGCAAAATTGTTTCTGGGCGTGGCGAACGGTTTGTGCAGGTGTATCTCGGATGGGGATAGTTTGTAAAAAGTGTGTCGGGAGGGGGGGGGGGGTGAAGTAGGGTTTGTGCAAATTTGTCTTGGGCCGTTTGGGGGGGGGGGAGAGAACTCTCTAGTGATGCTGTACCAATTTAAGTTGTAATTATAAAAAATATATATATATAAAATAAGTGTAAACAACTACAGTAGAAGTCCGATAATCCGGCACGTTCGGAACCGGCTCGGTGCCGGACTACCGAAAATTCCGGTCTATCGGGCGGTGCCCCTTCTTTTTAGTGTAGGCTTTGCGGTAAAACAAATGTACTTTGTTTTTTTAACTACATACATACATAAATCGTAATTATAAGAACAATTAGGTTAATAATTAAACTACAGATACAGTATGCAATACAAAAAAGTTTATTTTACATTTCATATAATGTATGTACACGTGCTGTAAAACATATTTCACTTAGATTTAAAAAAGTCACGAAAGTCTTTTTGTTTTCTTGACTTTTGGCGTTTAGTATATAATTTATTTCTAATGATATGGAAATCAATAATTTCTGAAGCACTGTAGCTAGTACTAGCCTCAGCAAAAAGATATAAACTTATTTAGTGATTCTGCAGCTTCTGCCCAGCTGATTTTTTCCTTTTCTTCCGTTTCGGCATCTGTATTTGTTGTGACAGCTGAGACTAGCCGGCCGCTAATTGTTTCCAAACAATACCGAGCGCTTCCGGATGATCCCGAACTACCCAGAAAACTTCCAAATAGCTCTCGAGCGTTTTTATTTGCTTTAAAGACACACTTTTGGAGAAAACCAACATTTTTACAATTTTCCGCAGCGATGCCGGACTATCGGGCATTCCGGACTGTTGGATGCCGGACTAATGGACTTCTACTGTATAAGGTATTAATTATGTAATTAGTACTGCAATTATGCAAAACCAGATTGTTCTCTTTTTAATACCTTTGCCTAAGGCAGCATTGTAACTGGTCTTAAACCTCCCAGCTCACCTCTACTAAAAAGCCACACCTACTAAAAAGACACACCTACTAAAAAGACGCACCTACTAAAAAGACACCCCTACTAAAAAGACACACCTACTAAAAAGACACACCTACTAAAAAGACACACCTACTAAAAAGACACACATATGTGGTTGACCAGTAAACATTCGATTAATTAAATCTTATTTTAACAGTTCATTTAACAGCTATTGCTGTAACCAGTGTTGATAGTTGTTACCAAGACTTTTGTAACTAAGACTGTTGTTATAACTAAAACTTTTGTAACTAAGACTTTTGTAACTTAGACTGTTGTAACTAAGACTTTTGTAACTAAGACTCTTGTAGCTAAAACTTTTGTAACTAAGACTTTTGTAACTAAGACAGGTGTAACTAAGACTGGTGTAACTAAGACAGGTGTAACTAAGACAGGTGTAACCAAGTTCGTTGTTACACAGTTCGTTCAAGTATTAATGGCCAATCCAAAGATGTATTTCAATTACCAATATCATGTTATAGTTTTTCTTACAGTTTTTTTTTAAATTGTATATATAGAGAGAGAGAGAGAGACTGTTGTACGTTTTTACTTTAAAACCAGATATTTTCATAACTACGAGTACTTCGACACTCCAGCTGTCCGAAATCTGTCCAAAATATTTATCTACTTGGATTTTCCTCTACAGAACTTATTTCAACATAACAAAGTGCACCCGGAGACAAGTTGATTGCATCTGAAATGGGTTAGTGCGTCCACCGTTATTACTATGAAAGATTGGTGTGCAAAGTGAAGCGCAGAGAGAGAGAGAGAGAGAGAGAGCGCTACCTGAACAGTGCGCGAAGAGGTTTACGAGGGCAACGAGAGATGACACATGTTCTCTTTTTTTTCCCCCCTTTCTTCTTTCATGTGCCCTCGTCTTGTCATAGTGATTGATTGGTACATACCTTAATCGGGTGGGACGTGAACGAGGACTCTGGCGAGAACTCTTCACGAGATTTGGAAAACTTTTGTAATAATGTTAACAAAAAAATAAATAAAGGGTTCCAAATGGAGTTTTAAAAAAAAACTTTATATCTAGACCAGCGGTTCTCAACCTGTGGGTCGCGACCCTTTTGGGGGTAACGACCGTTTCCCAGGGATCGCATCAGACCATCTGAAAACTTATAAGTTCTAGAGTTGTGAAATGTAACCGAAAATAATTTTGAGGCTGGGGGTCGCCACAACACGATGAACTGTATTAAAGGGTCGCGGCATTAGGAAGGTTGAGAACCACTGATCTAGACTAATTAACTAAAGAAAGCCCATATTTTTTTTTTTAAATAATGAAATGCCTCAATGTTTCTATAACATTCCTACTGTGCTCATGGAGGTCTAGTTTCCTTCGGTGTTTTTTGTTTGTTTGTTTGTTTGTTGTTGTTGTTTTTTTTTTGGTTGCTTTGTGGAGGAGTTCGTGACTGGGGGGTCAAGTGGTTAAGGCTGGGGTCCAGTGGCTGGGGAGGGGTTCGGTCGGGGAGATGGATTTGATTGAAATGTAGGAGCGTTTGATACGATCATTCACTTAAAATTAAAGAACTTTATTAATAACCAACAACAAAAAATAAAAACAAAACTTTTATCGTTATTTTGTTGTAAAAAATACATTTGCGGCCGACTATGTGCCACCCTCCTTTCAACTAAAGGTGCCGCCTATGAATGTAATGGAATTTTCAAATGCTTGCTCCTTACTATAATTTGACCTAGCGGATGATATGTGTGTTGTCTCAAAATAATAGTTTAGAAATAACGTGTCTTATAAGACACAAAAGGTTCAAAACTCAGCTGCTAGGCTAGTTCTAAAGGCAAAAAAAAACGTGATCACGTCACTCCACTACTCCACTCACTTCATTGGCTCCCTATACAGGCACGCATAAATTACAAGCTGTCGATTCTCTGTCACAACGTTTTCTCGGATTCCTGCCCTTCCTATCTTTCTGAACTTCTTTCTGTCTATTCACCCCTTCGACAGCTTCGCTACTCCGCAGACACGCGTATTCTGTCCGTTCCCAAGACACGCATTAAAACATATGGTGAACGATCTTTCTCTTTCTGCGACCCAAACAATGGAATTCTCTTCTACTACACATCCGCAATATATCAACCATCACAGACTTCAAAACTGCACTCAAAACACATCTCTTTAAACTCTACTACCCCGACTGATTCCCCACATCTGACCGATAAACGATGCTGCTGGCCTCCGTCCATGGCTTGTCATGTAAAAGTTCTGGTGTGGGTGGGGTGAATATACCTTTGTTATTGTTTTTTTTGTTATACAGCTGTTCTTTATTACATAAATGTATTTTATTTTATTGTCACGATTTTGTCTCTTTTGGTAATATTTAATGTACAGCACGATGAGCCCAGCCCTAGGCTAGCGTACCGCGCTATATAAGACAACTAATAATAATAATAAGCAGGGACGTCATTTGGGTAGGGCAGGGAGGACATTTGCCCCCCACTCCCCCACCCCAAATTTGCAGGTTTTATTTAAAGTGCCATGTACTCTGGCGCCTCCAGTAATAAACAACTTAACAAGCCGACGAAGTTTTGCCCCCTCCCCCCGCATGAAAAGCCCTGAAATGACGCCCCTGCTTAAATTGTGTAGGCTAAAGCTTACATTAATTTTAAGCAACCCATAAAAAAAAGTTTTTCGTATAAATCCTTTATAAAATTTAATATCGAGCACTGGGCTTGCAGAAAATTTTATAGAATGTGTTGTCATCTGCAACTAGTCTATGTGCCAAGTTTCATATCAAAAGTTTGAGGGTCAATTAGCCGTCTGAAGATTTTGCCAGCCAGCCATGAACAAAAGCAAAGCTACTATAAAGTATTTTAAAGTAAAGGAATTTGAATGGAAAAGGTACTTTTTTTAAAATACTACATTTGAGGTGTTCTGTTCTGAGAGTATGGTGACTTTGAGGTGTTCTATTCTGAGAGTATGGTGACTTTGAGGTGTTATATTCTGAGAGTATAGTGACTTTGAGGTGTTTTATTCTGAGAGTATGGTGACTTTGAGGTGTTCTATTCTGAGAGTATGGTGACTTTGAGGTGTTCTATTCTGAGAGTATGGTGACTTTGAGGTGTTCTATTCTGAGAGTATGGTGACTTTGAGGTGTTCTATTCTGAGAGTATGGTGACTTTGAGGTGTTCTATTCTGAGAGTATGGTGACTTTGAGGTGTTCTATTCTGAGAGTATGGTGACTTTGAGGTGTTTTTTTCTGAGAGTATGGTGACTTTGAGGTGTTCTATTCTGAGAGTATGGTGACTTTGAGGTGTTCTATTCTGAGAGTATGGTGACTTTGAGGTGTTCTGTTCTGAGAGTATGGTGACTTTGAGGTGTTCTGTTCTGAGAGTATGGTGACTTTGAGGTGTTCTATTCTGAGAGTATGGTGACTTTGAGGTGTTCTATTCTGAGAGTATGGTGACTTTGAGGTGTTCTGTTCTGAGAGTATGGTGACTTTGAGGTGTTCTGTTCTGAGAGTATGGTGACTTTGAGGTGTTTAATCAAAACCAAATCGCCTTAACTGAGAGGTTGCTTAAAAAAAAATTATTTTCCCCTGACATGAACTGTGGTAACTGGAGGTATACTAAACATAAAGTTGCAATTTAAAGGAAAGGTAGCTTTAAAATGTATCACCTGACGTGAACTGTGTCGCATTAAGGTATAGTAAACATGACGGACCGCCTCTAAGTGACCAATGCCTTGTGAAGGTATATTAAACAGGACGGACCTCCTCTAAGTGACCAATGCCTTGTGAAGGTATATTAAACAGGACGGACCACCTCTAAGTGACCAATGCCTTGTGAAGGTATATTAAACAGGACGGACCACCTCTAAGTGACCAATGCCTTGTGAAGGTATATTAAACAGGACGGACCTCCTCTAAGTGACCAATGCCTTGTGAAGGTATATTAAACAGGACGGACCACCTCTAAGTGACCAATGCCTTGTGAAGGTATATTAAACAGGACGGACCACCTCTAAGTGACCAATGCCTTGTGAAGGTATATTAAACAGGACGGACCACCTCTAAGTGACCAATGCTTTTTGCAGGTATATTAAACACGAAGGACCAGACCACCTTCAGTGAACGGTGGCTTCAGTAGCCAATGACCAGGGGTAGGCCAAACCGTTTCAGTTCCCGCCCGGGAGCCCGATCGATACGGCTAATTCAATAACACTACAAAATAAGCCGTCGGTCCGAAGCGTGACAAATTTTATAGGTGCTGTGCCTTGTTTCCCGCCAATTTCTACGTCAACCCTCGATGGAAACGCAATCATTTGCCCGTATTTATTAGGGATGCGGCAGTCACAGAAAGAAGAGAAAAATTGTGCGCGGCGGTTCTGTGGTGATAACAGCGCACGAATCGGGAGGATATTGTTCCGAGAAAACCCTTTCAAGAGTTGCAGCTTTGTGTTTGAGTACAATGTCTAGAGCATTGGGGGGGGGGGGGGGGGGTGACGAGGTGTCTTCAATTTCAGCAAGTCTAAATTAGCTACCCCACCCCACTTTCCCCCCTTTTAAAATATAATGCCAAAGGAAAACAATTAAGGGTAGCAAACTAGCAGAGCTGTCTCTTTATCGACAAAATACATGGGCAATATTGATGTAAGCTGTTGTGGTAATTTTTGGTTGTTTTTTTTCCCTCTGACCTTTTTTCTGTGACTATATTCCTACAATCGTTATTTGTTCCTTACCTAATATTTGCAGACGGTGACTCTCCTGTCACTTTAAAATCACGAAATAATTATTTTTAAATAAAACTTTTTCGAAGTCGAGTTTAAAGAAACTAAAAAGTACAAAATAATATTCTTAAAATTTCTTAAAAGTCATTAAAATAATAATGTTCAAATTAAAGGGAGGCACTCTATGAAGTCGTAGAGAGGCACTCTATGAAGTCGTAGAGAGGCACTCTATAAAGCCATAGAGAGGCACTCTATAAAGCCATAATGAGGCACTCTATAAAGCCATAATGAGGCACTCTAAAAAGCCATAATGAGGCACTCTATAAAGCCATAGAGAGGCACTCTATAAAGCCTTAGTAAGGCACTCTATAAAGCCATAGTGAGATACTATATAAAGCCATAATGAGGCACTCTATAAAGCCATAATGAGGCACTCTATAAAGCCATAATGAGGCACTATTTAAAGCCATAATGAGTCACTCTATAAAGTCATAATGAGGCACTCTATAAAGCCATGAGGCACTCTATAAAGCCTTAGAGAGGCACTCTATAAAGCCATAATTAGGCACTCTATAAAGCCATAATGAGGCACTCTATAAAGCCATAATGAGGCACTCTATAAGCCATAATGAGGCACTCTATAAAGCCATAATGAGGCACTCTATAAAGCCATAGTGAGACACTCTATAAAGCCATAGTGAGTCACTCTATAAAGCCATAGTGAGTCACTCTATAAAGGCATAGTAAGTCACTCTATAAAGCCATAGTGAGTCACTCTATAAAGCCATAGTGAGGCACTCTAGAAAGCCATAGTGAGACACTCTATAAAGCCATAGTGATACACTATATAAAGCCATAGTGAGACACTCTATAAAGCCATAGTGAGACACTCTATAAAGCCATAATAAGTCACTCTATAAAGCCATAGTGAGACACTCTATAAAGCCATAGTGAGTCACTCTATAAAGCCATAGTGAGACACTCTATAAAGCCATAGTGAGACACTCTATAAAGCCATAGTGAGACACTCTATAAAGCCATAGTGAGTCACTCTATAAAGCCATAATGAGACACTATAAGCCATAGTGAGTCACTCTATAAAGCCATAGTGTGACACTATAAGCCATAGTGTGACACTCTATAAAGCCATAGTGAGTCATTCTATAAAGCCATAGTGAGTCACTCTATAAAGCCATAGTAAGTCACTCTATAAAGCCATAGTGAGTCACTCTATAAAGCCATAGTGAGGCACTCTATAAAGCCATAGTGAGACACTCTATAAAGCCATAGTGATACACTATATAAAGCCATAGTGAGACACTCTATAAAGCCATAGTGAGACACTCTATAAAGCCATAGTAAGTCACTCTATAAAGCCATAGTGAGACACTCTATAAAGCCATAGTGAGTCACTCTATAAAGCCATAGTGAGACACTCTATAAAGCCATAGTGAGACACTCTATAAAGCCATAGTGAGAAACTCTATAAAGCCATAGTGAGACACTCTATAAAGCCATAGTGAGTCACTCTATAAAGCCATAATGAGACAATCTATAAAGCCATAGTGAGACACTCTATAAAGCCATAGTGAGTCACTCTATAAAGCCATAGTGAGACACTCTATAAAGCCATAGTGAGACACTCTATAAAGCCATAGAGAGGCACTCAGTAAGCCCATCGTTAAGCCAAAGGACTACCAATTAAATTCAGGAGCAGCTGAAATATTTTGCCCCCCTTTAATTTTTGAAAATGTTTCCTGCACACAAATAATTTACCTTATTTTTTTATATATACACATAATGTGACTCCACAAACTACCTGCATCAGTTAACAGAGGGACTCACTGGTCCATCCATTCCATATCTTTCACAGCAACCGTCTTAATTGTTAGTTATACACGAATTACACGAGAACTAGGTAAGCAGCTACAATAGAAGCTTTTCTTCCCAGTTTTTTTTTTCTTCTAGAAAAAAATTTAAAAAAAATAAACCCATTTCCAAAAAGTCAAGAAATAAATTGTGCCAGTTTGGCATGCGCTATATTGTTCACCGTGGAAAAAGATCTCGTCCTTAGCCGTCGCTGCCTAGGCCAGGATTACTGCCATAGGTGGCTGGAGGGAAACCCAATTTTGTTACGTCATAAAACCGAGAGGAAAATGGAGGGGATTGTTCGAGAGGTGAATGGCTGACAGCAGACGGCATTGAATGGTGGAGTGTAAACATGGCGAAGTAAAGGAGTAGGGATTGGAGGGGGGCAATTGGGGGGGGTGCTTAGGAGAGTGAGAAGTGGGGGTGGGATGCAAGGGAGGGTGAGGAATAGAGGTCGAGAAATGGTGGGGGATGCTGGGAAGGGTGAGAAAGGGAGGGGGGCGAAAAAGATGATATTTTAAAGGCGTACGAGTTGGAAGG
Source organism: Omphiscola glabra (assembly GCA_964017045.1). Classification (NCBI taxonomy): domain Eukaryota; kingdom Metazoa; phylum Mollusca; class Gastropoda; family Lymnaeidae; genus Omphiscola; species Omphiscola glabra. Next base: position 4,892,705 of record OZ024798.1, on the reverse strand, counting down.
ATGTCGAGGGGAGGGGGGCAGGGTTGTGTTGGGTGAAGTATCAACTTTGACATGGTTTATCGACAGTATGCTAGTTTAACTTTACGTCATAATTTAACAACTGTAAGTGAAAATTTCCGTTGATAATGATGAAGATATCATTCAAGGCGTTGTGAAGCTTTATCAGAGCCCCCCCCCCCTTCCCCCCTCGCGCGAACCTCCTTTAATTTACATTATCTACATTCTACACATACAAACTCAAATCTTAAATTATCAATTCCAACAACTGACTCTCAAGTTGTGATCGCCTATTTAAGAATCAGAATTTACACAGATCAAAGTACATTCTCTATTTAAAAAAATGGTGTATCATATTGATAGAAGGGACCTATTGATAGACGGGACATATTGATAGACGGGACATATTGATAGAAGGGACATATTGATAGACGGGACATATTGATAGAAGGGACCTATTGATATAACGGACTTATTGGTCGAAGGGACTTATTAATCGAAGGAACATATTGATAGAAGGGACATATTGATAGATTGACATATTGATAGATTGACATATTGATAGACGGGACATGATGATAGAGGGACATATTGGTAGAAGGGACATATTGATAGAAAGGACATATTGATAGAAAGGACATATTGGTAGAAGGGACATATTGACAGAAGGGACATATTGATAGAAGGGACATATTGATAGACGGGACATATTGATAGACGGGACATATTGATAGACGGGACATATTGATAGAAGGGACATATTGATAGACGGGACATATTGATAGACGGGACATATTGATAGACGGGACATATTGATAGACGGGACATATTGATAGACGGGACATATTGATAGACGGGACATATTGATAGACGGGACATATTGATAGACGGGACATATTGATAGACGGGACATATTGATAGAAGGGACATATTGATAGACGGGACATATTGATAGACGGGACATATTGATAGACGGGACATATTGATAGACGGGACATATTGATAGAAGGGACATATTGATAGACGGGACATATTGATAGAAGGGACATATTGATAGACGGGACATATTGATAGACGGGACATATTGATAGAAGGGACATATTGATAGACGGGACATATTGATAGAAGGGACATATTGATAGAAGGGACATATTGATAGACGGGACATATTGATAGACGGGACATATTGATAGAAGGGACATATTGATAGACGGGACATATTGATAGAAGGGACATATTGATAGAAGGGACATATTGATAGACGGGACATATTGATAGACGGGACATATTGATAGAAGGGACATATTGATAGAAGGGACATATTGATAGACGGGACATATTGATAGAAGGGACATATTGATAGAAGGGACATATTGATAGACGGGACATATTGATAGACGGGACATATTGATAGAAGGGACATATTGATAGAAGGGACATATTGATAGACGGGACATATTGATAGAAGGGACATATTGATAGACGGGACATATTGATAGACGGGACATATTGATAGAAGGGACATATTGATAGACGGGACATATTGATAGACGGGACATATTGATAGACGGGACATATTGATAGACGGGACATATTGATAGAAGGGACATATTGATAGAAGGGACATATTGATAGACGGGACATATTGATAGACGGGACATATTGATAGAAGGGACATATTGATAGAAGGGACATATTGATAGACGGGACATATTGATAGACGGGACATATTGATAGAAGGGACATATTGATAGAAGGGACATATTGATAGACGGGACATATTGATAGACGGGACATATTGATAGAAGGGACATATTGATAGACGGGACATATTGATAGACGGGACATATTGATAGACGGGACATATTGATAGAAGGGACATATTGATAGAAGGGACATATTGATAGACGGGACATATTGATAGACGGGACATATTGATAGAAGGGACATATTGATAGACGGGACATATTGATAGACGGGACATATTGATAGACGGGACATATTGATAGACGGGACATATTGATAGAAGGGACATATTGATAGAAGGGACATATTGATAGAAGGGACATATTGATAGACGGGACATATTGATAGAAGGGACATATTGATAGACGGGACATATTGATAGAAGGGACATATTGATAGACGGGACATATTGATAGACGGGACATATTGATAGAAGGGACATATTGATAGAAGGGACATATTGATAGACGGGACATATTGATAGAAGGGACATATTGATAGAAGGGACATATTGATAGACGGGACATATTGATAGAAGGGACATTTTTCAAACAGATTAATTTTTTATGCTAATTATTTTTTTTATTTTAAATTGCCAACAAAATTTTTGAGGCCAAACTACATTTAAAAATGGCGAATTAGAGGAAATATGGCCTTTAAAATGTAAACACCAAACTGGCAACCCAGCTCAATCATGTCATTCCCACTAATTGACCAGGTTCTGTCCCACTAATTGACCAGGTTCTGTCCCACTAATTGACCAGGTTCTGTACCCACTAATTGACCAGGTTCTATACCCAATCATTGACCAGCTTCTGTACCCACTATTTGACCAGGTTCAGTCCCACTATTTGACCAGTTTCAGTCCCACTAATTGGCCAGGTTCTGTCCCACTAATTGACCAGGTTCTGTACCCACTAATTGATCAGGTTCTGTCCCACTAATAGACCAGGTTCTGTCCCACTAATTGACCAGGTTCTGTACCAACTACATCACCAGGTTCTGTACCCACTCATTGACCAGGTTCTGCCCCACTCATTCACCAGGTTCTGTACCCACTAATTGACCAGGTTATGTACCCACTAATTGACCAGGTTCTGTCCCACTAATTGACCAGCTTCTGTCCCTTTATTTGACCAGGTTTTGTCCCACTAATTGACCAGTTTCTGTAACCACTAATTGACCAAGTTATGTACCCAGTAATTGACCAGGTTCTGTACCCACTAACTGACCAGGTTCTGTACCCACTAACTGACCAGGTTCTGTACCCACTAACTGACCAGGTTCTGTACCCGCAGAGCCTAGTAAAGTATGATGGTCACTGTGTATATTAGTTGAAGTTTTTTCTTCACGCGCTTAGTGAAGCATTCCAAAAGCTCTATTATCTCCGTCGCTCTCAAACTCCTTACTGCTATCAACTACTAACTACAAGACAAATACTAATCAACAAGAGCACAAATACCAGCAATTAACAACATTTTTGTCTATATCAATTTGAAGTTATTTAAACATCAACTTGAGAACCAGTGGTATTTAGCTTTTTTTTTCATTTCTCTATGTTGCGTTGGAATGTTTGTTATTAGCCACCCGCTATAAATCTCTCTCCTTCCCCCCCCCCCCCCCCGGATTGTACTATACCCATCGGTTTATGTAACTGATTGCACATGTCATGTCATTATCAAAGCCCTGCCCCCACCATTTCGTGGACCACCCTTCTGTTAAGACAACATAACATGCTCGTGGGTCGGGCCTCCACACACACTCAAAAAGAAAAGAAATGGCTGCCCACGAACAATATTGATCAAAGCACTGGCATTTATCGAACGTCAACAATCGTCCTGGTCGGTCAAGATAGAGTCAACTGCCAGTGCCAGGAACAGTGGACGTAAATATCTCTGACTTCCGGTCGGCAACCTCAGTCTGGGGGATGGGGGGGCGGGTGTCCTTGTTTAACCTCTCCCAATCCAACACTCACTGGGGGCGGGCGAGTTGGGGGGGGGGGAGCGTAACACTTCTACGTACAAGAATTAATGAGAATGGGTAAAAACAATTTTCAAAAGATAAAGAATGTCACTCTTATAAACCAATGCAACATTGGTAATTGCGAAGAGAAAGCCTCCACATTTTTTACCATGGCCGCCAACTTCATTGCCGTGACCCGTAAAATTAAGAATACAAAGAAAACGTTTAAAAATAATGAAAAAATTTCCTAAATGTATCCCTAAACCTAACCTGAACCCTAAAGTCACTGTGCTATCTCTTCGCATTAGCTGTGGACGCTATCTCTTCGCATTAGCTGTGGACGCTATCTCTTCGCATTAGCTGTGGATGCTATCTCTTCGCATTAGCTGTGGATGCTATCTCTTCGCATCAGCCGAAACATAAAATGTAATAGAAGACTTTAAATAATATCATCAATATTTAATGACGGATCGTTGTAATAATTAACGAAGGAATTTATATTTAGACAGCAATGTTATATTTAATGACGGAATGTAATATACAAAGGAGGAATGTAATATTTAAAGGAATGTAATAGTTAAAGATGGAATCTAATCAGTGTTTCTTTCAGGCATACCTCCGGGGGGGCACAGCCCCCCCCCCCCGGAGCAAATCAAGTGCCCCCCGGGGGAAAATGTGTAAGAAAAAAAAAACTACTCTAAATTTAATTTTTATAAAATTTTTAAAAGTTATTGAAATGTGTGCCTTTAATCGATTACAATTATTGGAACAAATAAAATATCGCTTTGTTCGATATATATTGATGATCCATAGCGTTCAGGTTAATCTTGTTACAGACTCGCAGAAATCGATTATAAATATCGTATTGTTTTGAAAATTGGCCGCTCCTGATCATAAGCCAAATCTTACTTTTTCTGATTCGCAGATATCGGTATCTTTTATTTAATTACATTTTGCAGCTGCAAAAGTTGAAAGACTTTTTAATAACCCTGTATTAAACTACCTTTTCATTGATATAAATGTCTGTAAATTAAATATAGTTCTTGCTAAGAAATAAACATGTGCAATCTGTTTTCAAATTATATTGTATAATAGCATCATACTGTAAAAAATCATTTTTAGCAAACATTTTAATGTAGTAGATTCCATAGATGTATGCTGACATAGATAAAATGAAAATTTAAAAATAATAATAATTTTAGCACAAAAAATTAGGAATTTACCGTTTACATACAAATTGTGGAAATTTCATCATAATTATTAAATCGAGTGTTTCTAATTTTTTTAACAGTTTCGGGAACAGAGTAAAATGATTTTTTAAAAAATAGTCTTTATTTATTAAATCCCCAATGACTTTTCTCTGTTAATATAATAATAATAAACAATCTTCCCCAGCTGTTTGAACTATTTCAAAAAAAAATATTTTAAGATGATAATCTAGTAGAAAGAATATAATATATATTTAAACAACGAATAAAAAAAATCGAGTATTTCGATTATCTTGTAAATGTCATTTTTTTGTAGTAGTTAAAAAAATTATATGAAATTGGTAAAAAAATTGTTTTCACGTATAATATCGAAGAGGCAAGTTGTAATGATCTGAAGCAAATTATAGTACTCTAAATTTCTTAATTAACATTTCAATCAACTGAATATTGAGAATTGAAACTTTAATAATTTATACAAAAAAAATCACACATTAATAAATATATGAGTCTTTTGTAAACAATTCTTGACTTCTGAACAATTATGTCGGTTACATATGATTTATAAATAAATACCAATTTTGAAAACCCATTAAGATATAGTCTATAGCCTTTTGTACAGAAAAGCTTTTTTTTCTTTTTGACTGTGGTGAAACTTGGAAATATTTAGAAATAAACGTATGTTTTTGGTTTTTCTTTTTCGTTCAAAATGTAGAACTATTTTAGCATTTCTTTTTTTGGGATGGATCCCTTTTTTGGAAGGAATTCTTTTTTTCTTAATTTTAAAAAAATTTTGTAGTAAATTCATTATTTTTATGGAGTTGATCCCAAAAATATTTTAAAATAATAACTTTAAAAATACATTACTTTTCAATTTAAAAAAAATGTTTGCACACCACACTTAGTAAAGTAGAGACGTCGCTTGACTTTATATGGCACCCGTGCTACTTTTCGGTTTTTTCCTTCCCTACCTAGCAGTAAAAGTTGATAATTTAATGTAATTACAACCCAACTTTAAGCCCCTAAAATATGCGAGGCTCCATGCAGCTATACGGGTTGCAGACCTCACACGATGGCTCTTAGGTCAAATGACACATAAAATCTTAACTAGCACCTCTCCTGTTGCTCTAAAGTTAAGTGTATAATGATGCGAAACTAAATTTAACTACGGTATGTAAAAAAAATGCATTCTTGCATTTTGAATTTATCAAAAAATGTCCGGGTCCTATAAAGTTTTAAGGGGCGAGTCTAAGCTAAGGAGTATCTCTCGATAAAAAACATACCCTAAGGGCTCCCAACTGGATTGAATTTATTTAATATTGTGCTGGTGGAAGAGTTAGTGGTGTCCTGTTATTATCGTTATTTCTAGCGCTTCCCACCCAAATGTCTGAAATGTTTACATCAGTGGCGCTTCATCCCATTTAGGGCCCTGGCCTGCTCCACCCCATTCTTCCATTGGGATCGATCCATCGCTTTACACCTCCATGTGCGAACCCCAACCTTCGTAAGCCCTTCTCTACATCGCCAATCCATCTCAGTCTTGGTCGACCGGTGAGCCGTCTGCCCCTAGGTTTCTGCATGTAGATCGTTTTTGTTGCTCCAGAATCCGGAATCCTTTCAATGTGTCCTGCCTAGGGCAGTCTGTCTTTTTTTTATATTGTTGTGACTATGGATGGGTATTTGTACAATTCATATAGCTCTTAGTTTGTACGGATTCCCAAAACAAAATTGTCTATCATCGGGTCATATATTTAGCAGGTTCTCTGCTTTTCTGGTAGGAACCAAGGCTCACTACTGGTCTTGTAATAGAGGTGTATACTGTCTTCTTTGTTCCCTTAGCGAGATTTTTGCTTTGACGTAGCTTTTGTAAATTGAAATAAGAACGGTTGCATGCTGTTATTCTTTCTTGCACCTCCGATTGTATTTCCTCTTGCTTATTTATAGTCACCCCTAGATATTTGAAAGTAGCTACCCTCTCAAAGGCGTAGATGTTCATATTGATGAAGTCATCAGTGAGTATTTCCTGACATTATCATAAATATTGATTTCGCGTTATTTACATCAAGACCAGCTTTGACCGTCACATCTTCAAGTTCCCTGAAAGTTTTAATTATATCATCAATGCTGTTTCTACCAAGTAGCGCAATATCGTCTGTGTAGGCCAGGTGTTGCAGTGGCTGGCTTTATAAAGTTCCTTATGGTTGTTCTGTACCACCTCTCAGGTGCTCACACGTATGTTTCTAATGCTTTTTTCTAAAGTGATGTTGAAAATGATACACGGATTTCCTTGTCTGGGGCCCAGATTGATTGGGAACTCCCTTAAGTACTCCCTCTGTACTTTGATTCTACTTTTGTAGTTATCCATCGTCATATGTATGAGTCGGGTAAGTTTGTTAAGGACTCCAAGTTCCAGCACAGCATCGTTCATGTATTTCCTGTCTATGCTATCATAACCTGATTTGTAGTCCACATATAGTTGGTGCATGTTGATGCATTCTTAACATTTTTCTACGAGACATCTAACTGTAAATATATGAACGTTTGAAATGCCCATTCACACATTGTCTTAAAGATACATTGAATACAGTGCATGATACCCTCACTAAGTAACTCTTGTTACCAGTGAAATATCCGCATCAACACCAGGCACAGAAACAGTGCAAATCCCATCTACATTCATAGGAGCCATAATGATCAATATATTGATCGTGGGCCCTTAATATACAGAAAAAGAAGAAGAAAAATTTGCACCACAATGCATCACTGCATTTTGAATTTATTTTTTTTTAAATTAAGGTGACCCCTGCCCTCACTTTTGCTCAAACTCTTCGGATTCCTCAATTTCTGCTACCCCCACCCCCCCCCCCTTTTTTTTTTCCTTGACGTCGATCAATGTTACTACCGGGTTGAATCTAATCTTGTGTCAAATGATTTTCTTCGGCACACCACAACCAGAATGAATTTAGTTTGTGTCTGGCACTGGTCGCCATAATGCCTCCCCCGACGCTTGAAAAATTATTTCCCCCGATCAAATGAAAGTCTTATCAAAACATTCGAATCATGTATACTCCAAAATGCACCTCTTGATTGTTAAACAATCACACATTTTCTGCTGCCCTACTTCCTGATAAAAATTGCTTGCCATGACAGCCAAATTTGGTGCTGATATATACACTGCCCAGCGGCGTGCCTAGTGTTAGCGCCACCCTATGTGGGTTAACTTTTTTGCCACGCTACCTTTCTCGATAGAAACTCTGCAGATGTCCGAAAATCCCACCGCTCTATCTAAAGAAAAAATGACACCTGGGAAGACCAAATCTTCGCCCCCTCCCCCCACTTCTACGTCACTGACGTGAGTCTTTGATGACAGGGGACAAGATTCATTTTAACACCACTTCCCCCCTCCCCCCCGCTAAACTCTGAAACCTATTATTTTCACCCATTAACACTATAGCCCATTAGACGCCCCCGCTAGTCTGGCGCCCGGGGACATATGTCCCATCTGCCACCCCTTAGCTACGCCTCTGGCCACTGAAAAACTGGCACTGCCCCCCCCCCCCCGAACGTCAAAAGTGCCCCCTCGGGGGAAAATTTCTGAAAGAAACACTGAATCTAATAATTAAAAAGGAGTGTAATAAGTAAAGCTGGAATGGAATATTTAAAAAGTAGGAATGAAATAATTAAAGAAGAAATGTTGTAATATTTATGGAAGTAATGTGATTTTTAAAGAAGGACTGTAAAATTTGAAAAGGGAATGTACTATTTAGAAAAGTAGTGTAATATTATAAAAGGGAATATAATATTTAGATAAGTAGTGTAATATTATAAAAGGGAATATAATATTTAGATAAGTAGTGTAATATTATAAAAAGGAATGTAATATTTAGATTAGTAGTGTAATATTATAAAAGGGAATGTAATATTTAGATAAGTAGTGTAATATTATAAAAAGGTAATGTAATATTTAGATAAGTAGTGTAATATTATAAAAGGGAATGTAATATTTAGATAAGAAGTGTAATATTATAAAAGGGAATGTAATATTTAAAGAATACAATCTAATATTTGAAGATAGTATGTAATATTTAGCAAAGGCATTAGATATTTAAAAAGGAATGAAATAATTAAAGAAAGAATGTAATATTCAAAGAAAGAATGTAATATTCAAAGAAGGATGTAATATTCAAAGAAGGATGTAATATTCAAAGAAGGATGTAATATTCAAAGAAGGATGTAATATTCAAAAAAGGATGTAATATTCAAAAAAGGATGTAATATTCAAAGAAGGATGTAATATCCAAAGAAGGATGTAATATTCAAAGAAGAAATTAATTGTATCAATTAAAGATGGAACGTAATGTTTAAAAAGGAATTAAATATTTAAAGAAAGAATGTAATAATTAAAAAAGGAATGTAAGATTTGAAAGGAATTAAATACTTAAAGAAGGATTGTAGTATTTAAAAAGGAATTTAATATTTAAAGATGGAATGTATATATCAAATGGGATGTAATATTTAAAAAGGAAGGTAATGTTTAAAAAGGAGTTAAATAATTAAAAAAGGAATATTTTTATAAAAGGAGTGTAATATTTAAAACGGTAATTTGTATTTGAATCAGGAATGTAAGATTTAAAAAGGAATGTAAGATTTAAAAAGGAATTAAGATTTAAAAAGGAATGTAATATTTAATGTCTGAAATGTTTGTGTTGTCAGGGCGAATAAAAAAATATTTAAATTACAGCAACATAAGTTTCAATCCCGTTATGTCTCAAGTCCTATCTCCTTACGACCTTATACAGCAACCTTATACAGCAACCTTATACAGCAACCTTATACAGCAACCTTATACAGCAACATTATACAGCAACCTTGTACAGCAACCTTATACAGCAACCTTATACAGTAACCTTATACAGTAACCTTATACAGTAACCTTATACAGTAACCTTATACAGTAACCTAGTACAGTAATCTTGTACAGCAACCTTGTACAGCAACCTTGTACAGCAACCTTGTACAGCAACCTTGTACAGCAACCTTGTACAGCAACCTTATACGGCAACCTTATACAGCAACCTTATACAGCAACCTAATACAGTATGTCACTAGTGCATTTGCCGACAGCAATCTTTTTGTTTTCACGGCTGCTACCCCTACTGATATTTCTTTTACTTTGCGCAATTGTACACTGGCGTTTACCATGTCACCACGGTAAATTCCGGTGTAGACCTTTCTGATTAAGTGAGAACTATGCCATGGTGCAGTGCTCAGTGGTGAGAACTGTGCCATGGTGCAGTGCTCAGTGGTGAGAACTATGCCATGGTGCAGTGCTCAGTGGTGAGAACTATGCCATGGTGCAGTGCTCAGTGGTGAGAACTATGCCACGGTGCAGTGGTCAGTGGTGAGAACTATGCCATGGTGCAGTGCTCAGTGGTGAGAACTATGCCATGGTGCAGTGCTCAGTGGTGAGAACTGTGCCATGGTGCAGTGCTCAGTGGTGAGAACTATGCCATGGTGCAGTGCTCAGTGGTGAGAACTATGCCATGGTGCAGTGCTCAGTGGTGAGAACTATGCCATGGTGCAGTGCTCAGTGGTGAGAACGATGCCATGGTGCAGTGCTCAGTGGTGAGAACTATGCCATGGTGCAGTGCTCAGTGGTGAGAACTATGCCATGGTGCTGTGCTCAGTGGTGAGAACTATGCCATTGTGCAGTGCTCAGTGGTGAGAACTATGCCATGGTGCTGTGCTCAGTGGTGAGAACTATGTCATGGTGCAGTGCTCAGTGGTGAGAACTATGCCATGGTGCAGTGCTCAGTGGTGAGAACTGTGTCATGGTGCAGTGCTCAGTGGTGAGAACTATGCCACGGTGCAGTGGTCAGTGGTGAGAACTATGTCATGGTGCAGTGGTCAGTGGTGAGAACTATGTCATGGTGCAGTGGTCAGGGGTGAGAACTATGTCATGGTGCAGTGGTCAGTGGTGAGAACTATGTCATGGTGCAGTGGTCAGTGGTGAGAACTATGTCATGGTGCAGTGGTCAGTGGTGAGAACTATGTTATGGTGCAGTGGTCAGTGGTGAGAACTATGTCATGGTGCAGTGGTCAGTGGTGAGAACTATGTCATGGTGCAGTGGTCAGTGGTGAGAACTATGTCATGGTGCAGTGCTCAGTGGTGAGAACTATGTCATGGTGCAGTGGTCAGTGGTGAGAACTATGTCATGGTGCAGTGCTCAGTGGTGAGAACTATGTCATGGTGCAGTGGTCAGTGGTGAGAACTATGTCATGGTGCAGGGAGGGTTTGGGCTTAATACTAGGCTTTTCCCAAAGCCCCCCAAAGCCCCAATAACCACGTTTTCTCCCAAACCCTACAATATCATGCATTCTCCCAAACTCTCACAAACCTTGAATCTCTCAAAACCCCAAAAAGCATGCATTCTCCCAAACCACACACCCACATTTTCTCCCAAACCACACACCCAGAATTTCTCCCAAACCACACACCCACATTTTCTCCCAAACCACACACCCACATTTTCTCCCAAACCACACACCCACATTTTCTCCCAAACCACACACCCACATTTTCTCCCAAACCACACACCCACATTTTCTCCCAAACCCCCAAAAGACCATGTGGTCTCCACTACCCCCCCCCCTTTTTTTTTTAAAAAACAAAACAAAAAAAACGTCTATTCTCCCTAACCACAAAAACCTACTATTATCCCTAACCACAAAAAGCTACTATTATCCCTAACCACAAAAAGCTACTATTCTCCCTAACCACAAAAACCTACTATTCTCCCTAACCACAAAAAGCTACTATTCTCCCTAACCACAAAAACCTACTATTCTCCCTAACCACAAAAAGCTACTATTCTCCCTAACCACAAAAACCTACTATTCTCCCTAACCACAAAAAGCTACTATTCTCCCTAACCACAAAAAGCTACTATTCTCCCTAACCACAAAAAGCTACTATTCTCCCTAACCACAAAAAGCTACTATTCTCCCTAACCACAAAAACCTACTATTCTCCCTAACCACAAAAAGCTACTATTCTCCCTAACCACAAAAAGCTACTATTCTCCCTAACCACAAAAACCTACTATTCTCCCTAACCACAAAAAGCTACTATTCTCCCTAACCACAAAAACCTACTATTCTCCCTAACCACAAAAAGCTACTATTCTCCCTAACCACAAAAAGCTACTATTCTCCCTAACCACAAAAAGCTACTATTCTCCCTAACCACAAAAAGCTACTATTCTCCCTAACCACAAAAAGCTACTTTTCCCCCTAACCACAAAAACCTACTATTATCCCTAACCACAAAAAGCTACTATTATCCCTAACCACAAAAACCTACTATTCTCCCTAACCACAAAAACCTACTATTCTCCCTAACCACAAAAAGCTACTATTCTCCCTAACCACAAAAAGCTACTATTCTCCCTAACCACAAAAAGCTACTATTCTCCCTAACCACAAAAACCTACTATTCTCCCTAACCACAAAAACCTACTATTCTCCCTAACCACAAAAAGCTACTATTCTCCCTAACCACAAAAACCTACTATTCTCCCTAACCACAAAAACCTACTATTCTCCCTAACCACAAAAACCTACTATTCTCCCTAACCACAAAAACCTACTATTCTCCCTAACCACAAAAAGCTACTATTCTCCCTAACCACAAAAACCTACTATTCTCCCTAACCACAAAAACCTACTATTCTCCCTAACCACAAAAAGCTACTATTCTCCCTAACCACAAAAACCTACTATTCTCCCTAACCACAAAAAGCTACTATTCTCCCTAACCACAAAAAGCTACTATTCTCCCTAACCACAAAAACCTACTATTCTCCCTAACCACAAAAAGCTACTATTCTCCCTAACCACAAAAAGCTACTATTCTCCCTAACCACAAAAACCTACTATTCTCCCTAACCACAAAAAGCTACTATTCTCCCTAACCACAAAAAGCTACTATTCTCCCTAACCACAAAAAGCTACTATTCTCCCTAACCACAAAAACCTACTATTCTCCCTAACCACAAAAACCTACTATTCTCCCTAACCACAAAAAGCTACTATTCTCCCTAACCACAAAAAGCTACTATTCTCCCTAACCACAAAAACCTACTATTCTCCCTAACCACAAAAACCTACTATTCTCCCTAACCACAAAAAGCTACTATTCTCCCTAACCACAAAAACCTACTATTCTCCCTAACCACAAAAAGCTACTATTCTCCCTAACCACAAAAACCTACTATTCTCCCTAACCACAAAAACCTACTATTCTCCCTAACCACAAAAACCTACTATTCTCCCTAACCACAAAAAGCTACTATTCTCCCTAACCACAAAAACCTACTATTCTCCCTAACCACAAAAAGCTACTATTCTCCCTAACCACAAAAAGCTACTATTCTCCCTAACCACAAAAAGCTACTATTCTCCCTAACCACAAAAAGCTACTATTCTCCCTAACCACAAAAACCTACTATTCTCCCTAACCACAAAAACCTACTATTCTCCCTAACCACAAAAACCTACTATTCTCCCTAACCACAAAAAGCTACTATTCTCCCTAACCACAAAAAGCTACTATTCTCCCTAACCACAAAAACCTACTATTCTCCCTAACCACAAAAACCTACTATTCTCCCTAACCACAAAAAGCTACTATTCTCCCTAACCACAAAAAGCTACTATTCTCCCTAACCACAAAAAGCTACTATTCTCCCTAACCACAAAAACCTACTATTCTCCCTAACCACAAAAAGCTACTATTCTCCCTAACCACAAAAAGCTACTATTCTCCCTAACCACAAAAAGCTACTATTCTCCCTAACCACAAAAACCTACTATTCTCCCTAACCACAAAAACCTACTATTCTCCCTAACCACAAAAAGCTACTATTCTCCCTAACCACAAAAAGCTACTATTCTCCCTAACCACAAAAAGCTACTATTCTCCCTAACCACAAAAACCTACTATTCTCCCTAACCACAAAAAGCTACTATTCTCCCTAACCACAAAAAGCTACTATTCTCCCTAACCACAAAAAGCTACTATTCTCCCTAACCACAAAAAGCTACTATTCTCCCTAACCACAAAAACCTACTATTCTCCCTAACCACAAAAACCTACTATTCTCCCTAACCACAAAAAGCTACTATTCTCCCTAACCACAAAAAGCTACTATTCTCCCTAACCACAAAAAGCTACTATTCTCCCTAACCACAAAAACCTACTATTCTCCCTAACCACAAAAAGCTACTATTCTCCCTAACCACAAAAAGCTACTATTCTCCCTAACCACAAAAAGCTACTATTCTCCCTAACCACAAAAAGCTACTATTCTCCCTAACCACAAAAAGCTACTATTCTCCCTAACCACAAAAACCTACTATTCTCCCTAACCACAAAAACCTACTATTCTCCCTAACCACAAAAACCTACTATTCTCCCTAACCACAAAAAGCTACTATTCTCCCTAACCACAAAAACCTACTATTCTCCCTAACCACAAAAAGCTACTATTCTCCCTAACCACAAAAAGCTACTATTCTCCCTAACCACAAAAAGCTACTATTCTCCCTAACCACAAAAAGCTACTATTCTCCCTAACCACAAAAACCTACTATTCTCCCTAACCACAAAAACCTACTATTCTCCCTAACCACAAAAACCTACTATTCTCCCTAACCACAAAAAGCTACTATTCTCCCTAACCACAAAAAGCTACTATTCTCCCTAACCACAAAAACCTACTATTCTCCCTAACCACAAAAACCTACTATTCTCCCTAACCACAAAAAGCTACTATTCTCCCTAACCACAAAAAGCTACTATTCTCCCTAACCACAAAAAGCTACTATTCTCCCTAACCACAAAAAGCTACTATTCTCCCTAACCACAAAAAGCTACTATTCTCCCTAACCACAAAAAGCTACTATTCTCCCTAACCACAAAAAGCTACTATTCTCCCTAACCACAAAAACCTACTATTCTCCCTAACCACAAAAACCTACTATTCTCCCTAACCACAAAAAGCTACTATTCTCCCTAACCACAAAAAGCTACTATTCTCCCTAACCACAAAAAGCTACTATTCTCCCTAACCACAAAAACCTACTATTCTCCCTAACCACAAAAAGCTACTATTCTCCCTAACCACAAAAAGCTACTATTCTCCCTAACCACAAAAAGCTACTATTCTCCCTAACCACAAAAACCTACTATTCTCCCTAACCACAAAAACCTACTATTCTCCCTAACCACAAAAAGCTACTATTCTCCCTAACCACAAAAACCTACTATTCTCCCTAACCACAAAAAGCTACTATTCTCCCTAACCACAAAAACCTACTATTCTCCCTAACCACAAAAACCTACTATTCTCCCTAACCACAAAAACCTACTATTCTCCCTAACCACAAAAAGCTACTATTCTCCCTAACCACAAAAAGCTACTATTCTCCCTAACCACAAAAAGCTACTATTCTCCCTAACCACAAAAACCTACTATTCTCCCTAACCACAAAAACCTACTATTCTCCCTAACCACAAAAACCTACTATTCTCCCTAACCACAAAAAGCTACTATTCTCCCTAACCACAAAAACCTACTATTCTCCCTAACCACAAAAAGCTACTATTCTCCCTAACCCATATAACAGTGTCTCCAAACCCCCTCAAACCATGTATTCATTTAAACCCCGCATACCAGCCATGGTCCCTTATCCTCATCCATTTTATCACAAAAACCATTTGTTCTAAAGCAGCACACACAACAGCACACACAACAGCACACAAAACAGCACACACAACAGGACATACAACAGCACACACAACAGCATATTCAACAGCACATTCAACAGCACACACAACATCACATTCAACAGCACACATAACAGCACATTCAACAGCACACATAAACATTGTAATACGTTCAATAATAAATATATGAACTTATGTTTCGTACAATGCATCCAACTTCACTTCCGCGTTTTTAAATTGTTTTTTTGTTTGTTTGTTTGTTTAAGAGGCTCAGGCCCACGTGCCGATGCTTCTCCCATGATCCTTCACCACAGTTGCTTACATCCCCGCAACATTATCAATCGACGGTTCTAAGTTCAGCGTCGACGGGGTAGTGCCTCGCTCTGCCAGATGTGCGGAACCAGCACGCGCGTTGAATGCTAAACATCTCATAACTGTATTTTTATCTATCCTCCTCTCTGCTTTCAGAAGACACCATTTTGCCAGGCGGGATAATCAGGGAGAGATAACTCACGCAGCCCATAGTTAAAGAAAAAACTATAAATCCAGGCCCCCCCCCCCCCCAAATGCAAGAGTGTTCATCATGCTAGCGGGTCCGAGTAAATTCCCTTTGATTGCTTTTGATTCCATGTCCCATGCCGCTACAAGATTGAAAGGATGGAGTGGAGGTCTTTGGTGGGTCTAGTTTATTGGACAAGGGCCAGCGCTCATGCCCTGCATGGTAATGTGCTCGGGGAAAACGAAAGAATTGTAGGGCATGAAGAAGTTTGGGTGTATGAAGTGGAATGGGGTGGCTGAGAAAAGGGTGTCATCGCGCAGAACCGACATAAAATGGCGTCGGACTTAACAACGCGGTGGAAATATTATTTGGACCATTTCAACGACAGCCAGGGGCGGATCGAGGGTTGGGTGAATCACCCGAACTACCGAGACTGAGTGACCAATGGGAAATGTTTTGATTGGCAAGGGGGACTCGGGTACAAAAAAGTACAGAGTAGATTTAAAATCAAATTATTAATTTTTGTTTTTTTGAAAAGCCTTCGTTTGTTGTCACGCAATAATAATTTATTTATATAATTTTACATAGTGAGTAGCGAACGTCATGCCGGCCGAAAAAGCTATCGACCCACCGGGTCCACCAATGATGATCAGGTAGTACCCGGCAGGTGATCGTGGGGTAGGTAGTACCAGGCGGGTGATCGTGGAGTAGATAGTACCCGCGGGTGATCGTGGAGTAGGTAGTACCGGGCAGGTGATCGTGGAGCAGGTAGTACCGGAAGGTGATCGTGGAGCAGGTAGTACCGGGCAGGTGATCGTGGAGCAGATAGTACCCGGCAGGTGATCGTGGAGCTGGTAGTACCGGGGAGGTGATCGTGGTGTAGCTAGTACCGGGAAACCGATTCCCAGTTCTGAAACATAATCCGAATAGTTATAGAGATAAGCTGCAAAATGATGATGGGGACCTATGAGCCCGTGGGGCAAAAAGAACCAGTGTCCACCCGAGCTAAAGAGAACTATTGACTTGTAAGGCACGGAAAATATGTGGCCACCGGAGCTAAAGTGAACCATTGACCTGTATGATACAGAAGATCAGTGGCCACCGAGACTAAAGTGAACAATTGACCTGTATGACACAGCAGATCAGTGGTCACCGGAGTTAAAGTGAACTATAGAACCCTGGTTAAGGTAAAGATGGGACCCCCATTTTTAAATTAAGTGATACTGCGATGAATGGGTAGTGAACCATGATTCCCCGTGCTTAATGGGTGCCCAGAACAAATGGGGAACTTATGTATATATATATATATATATATATATATATATATATATATATATATATATATATATATATATATATAAATTACAGTCGTATATGTCCGATGTTTTTCTTTGGAGTCGTCAGTTCTATGGGTTTAGCCAGTCAGTAGTACGTAGCCAGTCATTAGTATGTAGATGGCCACTAGTAGTTTGTTGGTAGCCACTAGCAGCTTGTTGGTAGCCACTAGTAGTTTGTTGGTAGCTGATCACTATTATATGAAGCCGATCAATAATATGTAGGTGGTCACCTGTAACCGGCCTATTGTAGAGGCTTATGATTTTTTGAGACATTGTCTATCTAGAGATGAAGGGTGTATACAACTGGGGTGCTCGCACGCTAATTTAGCGCCCCATGTGCTAGAAATTGAATTTCAGAGGAAAGGTGATTATACTTTTTTTTATATATTAAAATTCATGGTTACTTTCGTAGAGAGAGATCGCACGGGAGCAGAATGTAGAAAATGTTTTAAACCCCTCCTTTTGTACATCCTAGTCTAAAAAATAACCTTTTTGCACCAAGACTAAAAGAATAATGTTATTATAATCGCTAATTGGAGCTTTAAAAAATGCCCAAATCACCCACTTCGTATCTCCTTATCCTAGAACGGATTTTCTACGTCAACGAGCGTCTACAATAGATACATAAGTGGGATGGCGTTGTCCGCCTCGCCTTGCAGTCCCCACCAACCGAAACAACCCCCCCCTGCCCCCCCCCCTTCCCGTCCACGGAAGTAGAGTAGAGCGACTATTTAAAAATCTATTTATGATGAAGATCTCTTCAGCGCTTCAGATTCCCCCACAGCTCGCGTCAATAATTCTTTACCGCGTGTCTCCTTTTGTTACGCGTATCAGCCCCGACAATCAGTGACGTCATCGTGGGCAGGCCACTATCAGACGACTAGAAAATTGCCTTCTGTCAGACATCACCCGGGGAGGGGTTTAGTCCTGTCGAAAAAAATCAGCCCCCAACCGAAAAATCCCCCCCCCCCCCCCCAACCCAAAAAAGTAAAATAAAATTGCGCTGCAAAGTTCAAGCCAAAGTTTCGGCCCTACTCGCAAAAGGGAAAGCGCCCCCGTTCGAGAACTTTGGGGGCCTCGGACAAGATGAAATATTGGAATGGAATTCCTCTGACAAGAGAACGGGGATCGCCCGAAGTACGTCCCACGAGACGAGACTCCAGGGGCGAGGAACCGCGTTCTCCTTTATCGGTGCCTAATTTGTTAGGCCATAAGGGGCCGGTTCTGCTAATTAGCTGGCGGCCTCCCTCGCCCCTGATCTATGACATATTATTGAGATAAAGCCCACCACGTTATTGATCTACGCCCGGGTCCCGGGGAGAAGATTTATTTCTAATTTTTATCGGATATTGCCTCTGGCCGCTTTTGACAAGACTCTGGCATTGAGAGTATGGCGACTTGAGTCGCGAATCCTCGGCCAATCGAAACGCTGTCTATCTCGTGCTGACCCCGGCAGGCGAGGGACTGACCCCTGGCTCAATACAGGAGAAGTCAGAAACATGGTCGTTAGAGATGTGGGTGTGTGGGCAGGGGGGCGAATGACGCATACGGCCGTCTTAAATCTGAGGGCCCGTCTTGTGGTCTGCGATGTCTGTGTGGCTCTGACAACCAGGATTAAAACTTTGGTGCGGCTCCAAGCCCTCCAGGTGACGGCCATTGAACCGATGTATGTAAAGCATGTCTGTAATTGGCGGCACGTGAAGATTCAAACTTGTGCACAGATTATATATATAAAGAGAGGGGGCGAGAGAGAGATAAATAAATATATATTAATAGTAATAATAGCTCATTTCTTGTGTCTTAAAAGATCAATCGTTATGTTATAGCAAACAAGAAACATTCTCTAAATAACAAGATGATTTTTCAAAATATTTTACTGATTGTTGTCAGAAATAGGAATTTGTTTAGTATAGATCATACTAAAGATGGAGATGGAGTACCGTAGGCGGTATGACGTTGACACAGTTAAAACTCGGGCAACTCCTGCGGCGTGGAACGCAAACAAACAAAAAAAAAGAACTGTTAAACACAACACAAAAAACAACCAACCACTGCTGGTCATCTACTGCTGGTCATCTACTGCTGGTCATCTACTGCTGGTCATCTACTGCTGGTCATCTACTGCTGGTCATCTACTGCTGATCATCTTCTGCTGGTCATCTACTGCTGATCATCTATTGCTGGTCGTCTACTGCTGGTCGTCTACTGCTGGTCGTCTACTGCTGGTCGTCTACTGCTGGTCATCTACTGCTGGTCATCTACTGCTCCCTGGTCTATTTCCAGGCGTATTGACCGTCTTGCCATGGAATCAAATAGTCTGACGAGCTGAGCAACTCTCCCTCGCTTTATGCAAAACACAGCTCAAGTCAAGGCCTACTACTCAAGTCGAATATTGCCTTTGTCATCTTCGCGGGCGAAGTACGAACGATAATAATAACAACAATAATAATAACAATAATAATTGTTAACAAAACGTACAGTATATTTTATAATACGTGCAATATTGATGTTCCACCTTTGATGTTACACTTACACCCTACGTGCAATATTAATGTTACACCCTACGAGCAATATTAATGTTACACCCTACGAGCAATATTAATGTTGCACCCTACGTGCAATATTGATGTTACACCCTACGTGCAATATTGATGTTACACCCTACGTGCAATATTGATGTTACACCCTACGCGCAATAATGATGTTACACCTTACGTGCAATATTGCTGTTACACCGTACTTGCTTACATTATTACTAACTCTGTAATGCAGGGCATTGGTTTCATCTTACCAACATGCCAATACCCTAAAACTCATGCCTTACGGAAACAACTCAAACACGTCAAATACCTTCTACGTGGGACCTAAAATTGTACGATAATCAAAGCGTGGACAATTAATAATAAAATTTGAATGATATTCCAATAACTTGAGACTCCTTGTCTTATGGAAACGGCTTATTTGTCAACCTATATATTTCAAATATCTTCTATAAGGGACTTTAATTTTACGATCTGAAATGTGAAAAGAAAAATGTTTAAATAAATGTTCTATTTTAAGACATAATATTCTCTACTTTTAGCGTTGTCAAAAGAAAGGTGTTATTGTTGTTTTATGTTCCTTTTTTAAAATATATATATATATATTCCTTTTTTTATATATTTATATAATTATATATTCCTTTTTTTTTTCTTTTTTATAAATTTCCGCGCTCCCACTAGATAAAGGTGATGTCTATGAATGGAGAATCCATTGAAATGTTTGTCCTGCTGGTCCAATCCACACACGTGCTCTATAAAAGTCATGTTAAATTGGCCCGTCTCAACGACCTTGACCCCCATTGACATACGTAGCTCTTCTATCCATCATCCAATACGATGGGATGAGGGGGCTGTATCTCTTCTATCCATCATCCAATACGATAGGATGGGGGTGCTGTTTAAGGTGGTGTGGATGGCTGGGTGTGTCTCTCCTGTTGCAAACCCGAAGGAACAAAAAAAACATCGTCGTAAATGAATACGAGATGACACTTATTGTTATCTCTATAAAAATTAATTACCAAGTCATTTTTTTTTTGATCTCTCTATATCACACGAGCGTTCAAATCACTCGGTCTCGCGAGGGCGGTGATCGCGATGAAGGTCTATCCACGTCCAGCATTCGGAATTACCCTTATAGCCTGGTCATTCCTTGCGCATGGCATACGAAGTGTCAGTAACGGATGGTGAAGAAGTCAAGTGGATGACATTGTCACAGGTGTGTTCGCACGAGGTCAACGGGGGAGCCTCAAGCTGTCGGCCGTTTCGATAAGTTTTGAGGGCGACGAGCAGGGGTGTACCGCTGGTGGGTGGGGGGGGGGGGGCGATTCTATTTCGCGACGTCGCTACCTCAGCGCCAGTCATCGGTCGACCGCCATTGAGGTTTGTTGCACCATACGACCCCATCCCCATGACCACACCATACCAAGCTATGACTGACGAAACCACCTCCATGACCACACCATACCAAGCTATGACTGAGACACCATCTCCATGACCACACCATACCAAGCTATGACTGACGACACCATCCCCATGACCACACCATACCAAGCTATGACTGAAGACACCATTTCCATGTCCACACCATACCAAGCTATGGCTGACGACACCATCTCCGTTGCCGACTCATACTAGAAATTTTTGGAACTTTAGCAACATAAGAAGGGTGAATCTGTCCGTTGTCCTCTCCAATGGTGCGTCCTAACCATGTTGTTCGTCCTTCGCACGCGAAAATGACCAAGGCAATTTTCGACTTGAGTAGTAGCCTTGACTTGAGCAGTACTTTGTTTAAAGTGTGGGAGACTTGCTAAATTCGTCAGCCTCTCTCGTCTTTGCCTAGTTGTTCCAATGGCAAGACTTAGTAAACACGACCAGGATGCCGTAGAGCAATGGTTTTCAACCTTTTTTGACGGAGTACCACTTTCTGAAAACAGGACAATCTAAGTACCACTTTCCGAACAAAGGAGACATTTTTCGTGCAATTCTATGTAAATATCGTTAAGTGCGAATATTGAAGGGCTACACAGATCTTGATTGTAAGAAAAAACACATTATCCGTGCTGTTATAATTAAATATACTCGTGTTTATTTGCCATAAATGGATAAAATGACGTCCGTATCGTTTCTCTCGTTTATGTGCAAGACACAATCATGAATGAAAAGTAGCAACAATCAAACAGTACTCACCCATATTAATGAGACACTTGCGCTTGCATCATTGACATGATCTTTGCGATCCTTGGAGAAAGGGAGCTGACTGACACGATCAAATCTTCTTTCAGTTGTAGACGGTTCGTTTGTTTAGTTTGTATAACCTAGCTTAGTCCTTTGTCTGGTCCTATTGTCAGGAACGGAAAGTATGATGAGAATTCGGTGTAAAGCTTCTGCAGGTGGACATTAACAACATTCTGTATCTCTTGCATGTAGAAATAGAATTCATTTGCAAGAAATTCAGCCAAGTTGCGAGACGGCAAACCCACGAATGATCTTCAAACTTTGCCGCCAACGAGAACGAATCTTTGAGGAATAGGTACACTTCATCGTGAAGCTCAAAAAGTCTCATAAGAACGTTTCCTCTTGACAGCCATCTGACTTCCATATGAAAAAGCAATGCCGTATGCTCAGAGTCCAGATCTTGGCATAACTTGCGAAACAGCTTTGAATTAAAGTAGTCGGCTTTTAATGTGGTTGACAATCTTGGCAGCTTCGTTTAGAATGATGTGCAAAATCTCACTCATTTTCTAGGAGGACAACGCTTCCCTATGTAGAATGCAGTGCGTTGAAATTATCAAGTTGTTTTTCTGTTTGTCTCTAGCAATGAATCCCGCAGTTCTTCCCGTCATAGCCGCCGCACCATCAGAACGAATGAAAACCACTAGCTGGGCTTCACTAGCAACATCAGTGCTCTCATCTAATTGTAATGCAAATTCCTTGGCACTAGCGATTTTCTCCAAGACTTGTTGTATCAAGTCGTCGGCCATGTCGAAAATTCTTCTTTGTACCGTGTTATCGGAGCACGGTAAGTTCTTTAAAGCACTAGCCATCTTGTCATCGAACATTATGGATACAAGTTCTATTGCCGAAGGAATCACCAATTTTTCTACGATGGTATGGGACTTATTTTGCTTCGCCGCAAGTAAGGACAAAGCGAATGATGCTTGCAAACATTTATAATATACACTTGTTGATTTTCTGAAAGCTTGCCGCTTCAAAAATTCTTCTCTTTTTTTAAAAAAAAATGACAGCGATTTTCCAACATGTTCCTTGTGCTTTGTGTTCAAATGCCTCTGAAGATGAGCAGGATTTTCATACAGACCACGCAAACAGGTTGTTGTTGTTGTCCTCCGTTATCGATGAAGTGAAACCCCACTGCAAGTAGTCCTCACTTTATTTGCGATTACATCGTGTCGTCTTTGGTTTTTTGTTAGGTTGTTCCATCGGCGCACGTTTTTCTTCAATCGGCTGAATCGACGATGTCTGCGTAGAAAGGGTTGCCGGCTTTTCGACGCTTCCTTGTGAACGGTCAGCAGATGCTGGTGAAGACCGAGTCAGCAATTTTTCCATCACTTCATCACCAACTCACTACCGCTTGCCGTGATTCCAAAGAAACAGACATTATTAGAAAGGGTGCTAAATGAGACACATAGAGGCTGCAGTGAAAATCTCCCCACATTTTCTCATTTTTGGAATGTTTCTCTCAAATTTTATTCCTGGATAGTTCAATATGTTTGTATATGAACGTCTCATTTCGAAATTAACGAAGAATTGGTGGACTTATTCTGTGTTTTTCTATTCATCTTGATTAATATAAACAATAACAGTCAACGCAGTTAACAAAGTTAACAAATACTTCCGGTTCATGAGTCGCTTGATATACAGGAAGGGAAGGCGATGGAGAGGGGGTGGAGAGGGGGTGGAGGGTTGACCTTGCCCGCATTTGACGCGAAAGACCATCAGTAAAATCCAAACATAACAGAAATTTCAATACATTGTTTTCCCTATGACCTACGTTTAGGTAAAAAAAGAAAGTGCATAGTACTTTGCGCCCACTTCAAGTACCACTGCCAGGACTTCGAAGTACCACCAGTGGTATGCGTACCACAGGTTGAAAACCACTGCCGTAGAGGACCAGCAGTGTCTGAGTTTCCATGTGCTGTTCATGCGTTCTACGTCGCAGGAGTTCTTGGAATTTCCATTGTGCCAATATCTTAACGCCTACGGGACTTCCTAACCATATGATGGTGCTTTCAAACCTTATGTCGGTGCTTTCAACCATATGTCAGTGCTTCCTAAACTTACGTGGGTACTTCCTAACATTATGCAGGGCTGGCTCAAGGTACCGGCATCTCGGGCCCGGGGCCGCCATGTGCTTAGGGCGCCATCAACGATCTTCCACAAACGGAAAAATCGTTGCATGTTGGCACGATTGAAGAAAAATAGGTAGCGAAATGAAAAGATTTTCCGATCTAAAGGCTAGACAAAAAATGTCATGGCTAATTGTTCATACTGCCCACAGTAGGCTAATTGTTCATACTGCCCTCGGTAGGCTAATTGTTCATACTGCCCACGGTAGGCTAATTGTTCATACTGCCCACGGTAGGCTAATTGTTCATACTGCCCACGGTAGGCTAATTGTTCATACTGCCCACGGTAGGCTAATTGTTCATACTGCCCTCGGTAGGCTAATTGTTCATACTGCCCACGGTAGGCTAATTGTTCATACTGTCCACGGTAGGCTAATTGTTCATACTGTCCACGGTAGGCTAAGTGTTCATACTGCCCACGGTAGGCTAATTGTTCATACTGTCCACGGTAGGCTAATTGTTCATACTGCCCACGGTAGGCTAATTGTTCATACTGTCCACGGTAGGCTAATTGTTCACACTGTCCACGGTAGGCTAATTGTTCATACTGCCCACGGTAGGCTAATTGTTCATACTGTCCACTGTAGGCTAATTGTTCATACTGCCCACGGTAGGCTAATTGTTCATACTGCCCACGGTAGGCTAACTGTTCATACTTCCCACGGTAGACTAACTGTTCATACCATCCAAATAAAAGTTCAGAACGTTAACAGCTTTTTTGTTCATGCTTTGTTTTTAAACACAACAATCTAAGTAATAAACTCATTTCCTACGTAATAAACTCATTGCCTAAGTAATAAACTCATTGCCTAGGTAATAAACTCATTTCCTAGGTAATAAACTCATTGCCTGGGTAATAAACTCATTGCTTAGGTAATAAACTCATTGCCTAGGTAATAAACTTTTTGCCTATGTAATAAACTCATTTCCTAGGTAATAAACTCATTGCCTAGGTAATAAACTCATTTCCTAGGTAATAAACTCATTGCCTAGGTAATAAACTCATTGCCTAGGTATTAAACTCATTGCCTAGGTAATAAACTCATTGCCTAGGTAATAAACTCATTGCCTACGATATAATTAAAAGGGGCGCCAAAGTTCAGCTTTCCCGAGGAGCCAGCAACAGTAGAGCCGGCCCTGACTTAAATATGTCATTAATTCCTTACCTTATGACAGAGCTTACTAACCATATTTCAGTGCTTTCTAACCATACGTCAGTGCTTCCTAACCACATGTCAGTGCTTCCTAGCCATGTCAGTGCTCCCTAACATTATGTCATTGCTTCCTAACCATATGTCAGTGCTTCCTAACCATATTTCAGTGCCTCCTAACCATATTTCAGTGCTCCCTAACCTTAGTCATTGCTTCCTAACCATATGTCTTTGCTTCCTGGCCATATGTCAGTGCCTCCTAACCATATTTCAGTGCTCCCTAACCTTAGTCATTTCTTCCTAACCATATGTCAGTGCTTCCTAGCCATATGTCAGTGCTTCCTAACCATATGTCAGTGCTTCCTAACCTTATGTCAGTGCCTCCTAACCATATTTCAGTGCTCCCTAACCTTAGTCATTGCTTCCTAGCCATATGTCAGTGCTTCCTAACCATATGTCAGTGCTCCCTAACCATATGTCAGTGCTCCCTAACCATATGTCAGAGCTTCCTATCCATATGTCAGAGCTTCCTAACCATTTATCAAATGACAAATGGGGGAGGCTCAACCCTTTATTTAACTATAAAAGAATTCTGCACTGTATTGCTATCCGTCCTGTTACCAAACTGTTCCCAAACTGTTTCCCAAGTGGTTCTAAGACTGTTGTATGTTAACGTCCTATTAGGATTAAAGTTAGTGAGGGTGAAAAAGAGTTGCGGGGGGGGGGGGGGGATCGCCAAGAGCTTCAGGTAAAATTAAGTTCTAGAATACCGAGGTCATCAACTATGAACATAATCTTCTGAACATGTTGTGTTTGTGGTTTGTTTGTGTGTCTGTTTGTGTGTTTGTTTCTCTGCTGGACCTGTGCGTACCGCTTCTATGGGAAAAGCGTAAATTTGACACTATAGGGACATGTACCACGGTTTGAGAGCCGCCGATAACGTTCGTTGGGGATTGATAACTCTGTCATGTTGTCACGAGTTGTCACAAGTTGTCAACAGTCTGTGGTCCTAAAGTTTGACCACTTTTGGTACAAACACACCCGTCGTCTTGATGGCGTAGTGATAAGAAATGTGGGCTGACAGGGGTGGGGGTGAAGGTGTTCGGGGTGGAGGTGAAGGTGTTCGGGGTGGCAGAATGGGATGTTTTGGGCGTCATGGGATGTTATGGGTGTCATGGGATGTTATGGGCGTCTTGGGATGTTATGGGCGTCATGGGATGTTATGGGCGTCATGGGATGTTATGGGCGTCATGGGATGTTATGGGCGTCATGGGATGTTTTGGGCGTCATGTGAACATTGTGGGTTTTTATTCGGCCTAAAATCAACATTATATAACTTGAGGAAAACAAATATTTAACAAAAATTGTAAGTCATCACTTTGGGACACACAGACAACATCAATACATTTTCTTTTAGCACTGTTAAATGGTAGGACATTGGTTTTAAAACTACGTTGAAGTACCAACCCTTTTAGCACTGTTAAATGGTAGGACATTGGTTTTAAAACTACCTTGAAGTACCAACCAATGCTTTTCAAATTTTCCCTCCAGAATAAATATTGTCGCTATGGGAATTTTTTAAATTTAAATCGTCTTAATTTTTTAACGACTTTAGCGGTCCTTGCGTGACTATAGATCCTGATGACTAACGGTCCTGTTGACTACTGGTCCTGATGACTACCGGTCCTGATGACTACCGGTCCTGGTATGACTACAGGTCCTGATGAGTACCGGTCCTTGTGTGACTACAGGTCCTGATGACTACTAGTCCTGGTGTGACTACAGGTCCTGATGACTACCGGTCCTGTTGACTACCGGTCCTGATGACTACCGGTCCTTGTGTGACTACCGGTCCTGATGACTACCGGTCCTGTTGACTACCGGTCCTGATGACTACCGGTCCTTTTGTGACTACCGGTCCTGGTGGCTACCGGTCCTGATGATTACCGGTACTGGTGTGACTACAGGTCCTGATGAGTACCGGTCCTGGTGTGACTACAGGTCCTGAAGAGTACAGGTCCTGTTGACTACCGGTCCTGATGACTACCGGTCCTGATGACTACCGGTCCTTTTGTGACTACCGGTCCTGGTGGCTACCGGTCCTGATGATTACCGGTACTGGTGTGACTACAGGTCCTGATGAGTACCGGTCCTGGTGTGACTACAGGTCCTGAAGAGTACAGGTCCTGTTGACTACCGGTCCTGATGACTACCGGTCCTGATGACTACCGGTCCTGATGACTACCGGTCCTGATGACTACCGGTCATAATGACTAACGATCCTGCTACTATCGGTCCTACTACTATCGGTCCTGTGACTATCGTTCCTGTTACTATCGGTCCTGATGACTACCGGTCCTGATGACTACCGGTCCTGTTGACTACCGGTCCCGTTGACTACCGGTCCTGATGACTACCGGTCCTGTTGACTACCGGTCCTGTTGACTACCGGTCCTGATGACTACCGGTCCTGTTATATACTCTATACTGACCACGTCAGGTCTGACAGATTAGGAACCCTCGTTGTTTGCAGTTAGTGTATCAGGCATGTCGGCTTAATCGTGTCCCATGTCTAAAGCAGCAAGGGAATCCTGGTACCATATTTATGAACTGAAATCCTTAATCTCTTACCATCCATGGGCGTGTCCGATGTTCCAGCGCTCACTTAATTGTGCCGTCGTGTTTGAGTTTCAGATCCTCCGGACGATTGAAATGAGCACATCTGCTTTTGGGGGATTGATGGTAAAGGGGGGGGGGGGGAGGATCGAGGATTTAAGACCCCCGGATTAGCCCAGCCAACCCGTTCACACCTGCAGGACAGATGAGGACAAACATGGCCGAATTTTGACTGGCGGGGTGGCCCTCGTCAATAGTCTGGTGCCCACAATGACAGGAGACTTGCGGGGAATTCAACGTGTATGTTCCATTGTGAACGACGAGGAGCGCAGTCCGGGGATGAACACGGGAAAACGACGGTATGCCGAGTGGTAGATTTGATTGTTTTGTTTCGTTAATTTGATATTTTTGTGGGCTTGTTTTTTCGTTTTTTCCTTTTGTTTCTACTGGATTTTTTAAAAAACGTAATTGATTAAAACTATTTGAACTTTAGATTAGTGTCTTAGTAATGTTTTTTTTAAATTCTTTATATTAAAACTACGCTTTTGTTCGTGGCTGGCTGGCAAATATCTTCGGATGGCTAATTGACTCAATTCCCGTCAACAAATAGGATTGAAACTCGGCACATAGCCTCGTTGCCAATGACAACATATTTCTATCAAAAAGTTTTTGCCCCACCCCCAAATCCTACCCCCCCCCCCCCAATCAGTTTGTACTGATTTCACTGAATAAAATTAAACATAAATACGCTAATTAAGATTATTTTTTTAATCTGCAGTGTAACAAGGGCGTGGGACATTAGAATATTATATAGTTCAGGGGCGCTGGCGTACGGTGGAAGAGAGGGGGGAGCACCACGTGGGAATCTTATAAAAGGCGTAACTTGATTGCCAAAAATGTCCCAGAGCGTTTTTTCCGGTGTGGAATCTTGTTTGTAAAGTATATAATTAATCTGTTTGTAAAGTATATAATTAATCTGTTTGTAAAGTATATAATTAATATGTTTGTAAAGTATATAATTAATCTGTTTGTAAAGTACATAATTAATCTGTTTGTAAAGTATATAATTAATATGTTTGTAAAGTATATAATTAATATGTTTGTAAAGTATATAATTAATCTGTTTGTAAAGTACATAATTAATCTGTTTGTAAAGTATATAATTAATCTGTTTGTAAAGTATATAATTAATCTGTTTGTAAAGTATATAATTAATCTGTTTGTAAAGTATATAATTAATCTGTTTGTAAAGTATATAATTAATCTGTTTGTAAAGTATATAATTAATATATTTGTAAAGTACATAATTAATCTGTTTGTAAAGTATATAATTAATCTGTTTGTAAAGTATATAATTAATATGTTTGTAAAGTATATAATTAATCTGTTTGTAAAGTACATAATTAATCTGTTTGTAAAGCACATAATTAATCTGTTTGTAAAGTATATAATTAATCTGTTTGAAAGGTATATTCTTAA
Organism: Omphiscola glabra; assembly: GCA_964017045.1. NCBI lineage: Eukaryota > Metazoa > Mollusca > Gastropoda > Lymnaeidae > Omphiscola > Omphiscola glabra. Next base: position 4,863,020 of record OZ024798.1, on the reverse strand, counting down.
TATGTTTGAATAATGGTATTTAATTAATCTGTTTGAGAGGTATTTAATTAATCTGTTTGAAAGGTATATTCTTAATATGTTTGAATAGTGTATAATTAATCTGTCTGAATGGTATATAATTAATATATTTGAAAGGTTAAGGTATATGTACTGCCCAAGAAAGTCAGTCAGCCCCGGCCCCCCCCCCCTTTTTTTTCACTCTAAGACTTGGTCACACATTTCCTTATGTACTATGGCCCCCTTGGAATGCACCATCAAATTTGCCTCCACTCTTTACGATCGCGTCGCTGTATTTTACCCGCGTCTTGATGACCAACAGATGACCATTACAACCACCGGGCCGTGGTCCATCGACCTTTCCTTTAGAGAAATAATACCCACAGCACACGCGTGTCATCTCCCCTCTGTGTGCTACCACAAAGTAACATCGGTTTCCGGATAATCTCCAACAACAACAACCGTGGTTGGCGTGGACAACGGAACCATTCGGTGTGGAGAGAGTTTTTTTTGTTTTTTTTTTTTTCAAAACGTGCCGTAACGGAGTTAACGACCATCAGAATTACCGCTCCTTTCCTTTCGTTGAAAGTAGTTCTGCAGTAAAAGAAGTGAGAGGTGGTGGGAGGGGGGAGACAGCGTTCTCAAAACGGAGAACAATATTGGCGATCTTCACACCCCATATCACTAGCCTTTGTCTCCGGTGCACCCCGATGTCATTGTTCGGTTGTGTCCGTCTACTGAATGACCTCGTGTCAGGGAGATCGGGACTTTACGGGATTTGTCGGCAGCAGTCGGGATTAGCTGTGTGTCCCCCATTTCTCCCCCCCCCCACCCCCCGCGATCAACGAAGGGGGATTGGGTCAAATCCTGGGACGGGACATAGCTCTATCGTGCCGTGTGCGACAGCAATATACCAGCTGGATGGAGTCAGACAACCATCACCGTGCTGTGTGCGACAGCAATGTACCAGCTGGATGGAGTCAGACAACCATCACCGTGCCGTGTGCGACTGCAATGTACCAGCCGGATGGAGTCAGACAACCATCACCGTGCCGTGTGCGACAGCAATGTACCAGCTGGATGGAGTCAGAGAGCCATCACCGTGCCGTGTGCGACAGCAATGTACCAGCTGGATGGAGTCAGACAACCATCACCGTGACGTGTGCGACAGCAATGTACCAGCTGGATGGAGTCAGACAACCATCACCGTGCCGTGTGCGACAGCAATGTATCAGCTGGATGGAGTCAGACAACCATCACCGTGCCGTGTGCGACAGCAATGTACCAGCTGGATGGAGTCAGACATCCATCACCGTGCCGTGTGCGACAGCTATGTACCAGCTGGATGGAGTCAGACAACCATCACCGTGTCGTGTGCGACAGCTATGTACCAGCTGGATGGAGTCAGACAACCATCACCGTGCCGTGTGCGACAGCAATGTACCAGCTGGATGGAGTCAGACAACAATCACCGTGCCGTTTGCGACAGCAATGTACCTTCTGGAGTCAGATAGCCCTCACCGTGCCGAGTGAGAATGCAATTTACCAGCTGGAGTCAGACAGCCATCGCTCTACGGCCATTATCTTTGATGAAAAAGTGTATACTCTCTGGACACGCGAAGGCATGAATGACGCCATGGTAAAGAGAATGACGTCATGTTAAGACTTTTTTTAGGATGTTTTTACACAAAAAAAAGACTTGGTTAATCTTGGATAGCAACACATCTAGGAGAAGACAAGCGCTGAAATCAAGCCCGGAGATGGAATCCCGTTCGCGGTATGACATTGACACAGTGAAAATTCTGACAACTCCTGCAAATAGCTCATTGAGACACACACACACATACTGCTGGTCATCTACTGCATCCTGGTTTATTTCCCTTCGTCTTGACCAAGTCTTGACATCATTTGGCTCAAGGACGAGAAAGGGAGGCTGACGAATTGAGCAACTCTCTCTCCCCCCACACTTGAAATCAAATACTGCTCAAATCAAGGCTACTATAATTATGTAGGATGTAGCTTTGGTCATCATCCATGCAAAGGACGAACAATGATAATATTTATAATAATTAAATTACCTTAAATATAATTTATTAATATTTATTGGATGCAGTTCTCCTTAAAAAAAACAAATTGTCTTGTCAAAGGAATAATCAAAGTTAGAATGTCCCTCTTTTTGTCCATAAAGGTACAATGTTCTGTCTTAAGATCCTGCACTGGCCGCGAATCTCACCACCAACAAGCTGAAACAGTTTCTGTTGGGGGGGGGGGGCTGATCTTCAACGCCGCCACAAAGTTTCATAATTCATTGTGCCGTGACGAGTGAAGACGAGCGCCCCCCCCCCCCCCCGAGGGGGGTAGAACGCTGAGGTTTGAACACACCAGACAACGATGCTATCATGATGACAGGTCACCAAACACACGCAGCATGTATATAAATAGAAAGAGGCAGATGCCGGGGTGATACGCCTTTTTTTGTTGTGGTCCTAGCGTAGGTTCGTTCGTCTGTTCGTGGCTGTCGTGCTACGCACCCGTTGTTGTGCCGCATCTTTTTTTGTGTTTGCGCGAAGATTCTATCGTCGCGTTGAATCAGTCGACCGTGACCGTGACGGTGCACATTCGTACGCCTTGCATGTATTGTTTTGTGTAGCCAAGCGTTAATAATGAAAGAAGCTTTTTAGGCCAGCTCGAGTGTTCCGCATGACTGACTTCCTTCGCGATGTCATTGTCTTTGTTGGCTTCCTTTTGTTTGTTTGTTGGTTTTTTCTCTTTTTGATGGACGTGCACTTTGTTGATAATTCTGTTTGTCTTAATTAGTGGTCGTTGTTGTTGTTTCAACGATAGAAGGAAATTATTAGATGTAGAGTTAATGCACGTTGCAGGCTGAAGTTCAGATTTTGATCACGACTGGTTGGACAATTCTTTTTTTTTTTAGAAATTTGGGAAAACAATCGCTATTTTCTCGCCAGGAAAATTATTAAAACCTTTGTTTTTCTTCTGTATAGTGTGATAAATGTCAGGTATGGGACAACAAGGTCAAAGATGGTGAGATAATGATGGTAGATGGTTGAATGGGGATGGTGAGCACGAGTGGAGGGAAGCTTGAGGATCATTTGGGGGAGGGGGTGGGGATCTGTATCACAATTCTAATTTTATTAAGGGTTTGCTAATAGTGTGAGGTGATGGTTTAAAGTGTGAGGTGATGGTTTAAAGTGTGAGGTGATGGTTTAAAGTGTGAGGTGATGGGTTATAGTGGGAGGTGATGGTTTAAAGTGTGAGGTGATGGCTTATAGTGGGAGATGATGGGTTATAGTGGGAGGTGATGGGTTATAGTGGGAGGTGATGTGTTACAGTGGGAGGTTAGGGGTTATAGTGGGAGGTGATGGGTTATAGTGGGAGGTGATGGGTTACAGTGGGAGGTGATGCGTAGGACAATATAGGGGAGAGTTAAGTCAGCCTCACTAACACGTTTTTGTCTATTTGTTACAAGACTTGGTCTAGACAACTGGAAAAGGCCATGATGCAGTAGATGACCAGCAGTGTGTCCTGTGTGTCTCACTGTGATATTTATGCGTTCTGCGTCGCAGGAGTTGTCGGAATTTTCATTGCGTCAATTTCATACCGCCTACATGACTCCATCTCCGGGTTGCTTTCAGAGTTTGCCTTCTCTTACATGAGTTGCCATTCAAGGTTAACGAATTACCACCTATTCGGGGGGTGCTGGTGATGTTTTTGCTTTTTCTCGGAATTGACCTCGGGCTAGATCGCTAGGCCGTACGAACTCTTACTTCAACAGGCAAGACATCAGTAGAGTCTCTGTTGACTTTGTGCCCCGCACTTGAGGTTGCAGGGTAGGCTAGGGCGGCGGTAGAGTCCTGCGTCCAGACAATGTGGTGCCCAGCAATGGTGCGAACAGAGTGGTGCCCAGCAAAGAAGCAATGCACCAGGGTTTCCCGGGGTGGGGGTGGCTTTCTGTCTGTGTGTGTGTGGGGGGGGGGGGTTACAACGAACATTTATTATAAGTACAGTGGAGGCATTGAAGTTTCCAATATGACAACAGTTTTTTTTATTTATGAAGTATATCGCACGTTTGATTTCAGACCAATGCAAATCTCTTTGCGACTGGATTAAAAATGTTGAAGTCAAATATTGTTCCGATTTGAAAATGCGCCATTATTTTGATAGGGGAGGCGTGATCAACTAAACAATTCTCAGGGCTGCAGGGCGTCAGACAAGGTAAAGAACCCCTACCAACAAGGGTTTAAATTTGGATTATATCAGAGCCATCACGTGACTTTTGGAGCCCGCCTGCCACTATTAGGTCTTTGTCCCCGATTCATTCAATGAACTGAGTTTAAATATGTAGTTCCCCCCCCCCCCCTCATCCCATCTCTGGGCTCTCTAAATATCCTAGGCTCGCCGAAGTCGCGCGACGGCCCTGCATTTAAATACATATTTCATGGTTCAAGTGTAAGTAAGATTACCCATCTTAATTTCCTGCTTCATAATCAGAACAAACATGTGAAATGTAAGGAGCGCTCTAGGGGAGGTTACCGAGTGGGAAAGGTCTAGCATTGCCCTTGTTAGGTGTCGCGTACGACTTTGAAATCTACTTATTTTTTTAATTTAAAAAAAAATGTTTGTTTACATTTCAGATGTTGCCTCTGACGTAAAGGCCTCTGTACAGTGTGTGTTGTACGTCACATGAAAGACTTCCCGGGCTGATGCGCACCTGACGGCACTGCCAGATGCTTTGCTGCGCAGTTTTTGTCATGACATCAGCTGAACCAAGCAAGTGATCCATCCTGCCGACGGATTGTACCCACCCTTGCTGACATTTTTTGTTTGTTGGTTTAAAGCATACACATTTTGTACCATATAAACAATACTGGCGCAGTACAAAAGAGAAATTTAATTCTTACTGTTGAATCAATTTCTAAATATTGATACATTTGATGTATTACACATTTACTCTTGAACTGATACGACCAGTAGCAGATTTTCAAAGTGATTAATAATTTGAGATGTTGTATTTGCCGAACAAAATTGGAGGAACCTTACTAAATTTCTTGAGAATCCCGGTAGTGTATTAAAAGCTCCCAGAGTAGTTTGAAAAAGCCATAACAGTTTGAGAAGCTGCGTTATGGTTTAAGAAGCACTTTGTACTTTTGAGATTCACCTACCAGTTTGAGAAGCCGTTTAAAGTTAACTAGTCCATTTGCAGTGTGCGAAGCCGCTTAAAGTTTGAGAAGCCCGGTATAGCTTGAGAAACCTTTTAAGCAGCTTGATAAGTATGGTACAGTTTAAGAATTTTTTTTTCTTTTTGTGCAGTTTGAGGATCCCCGTACAGTTTGAAAACCACCGTTACATCCCATGTTCAACAGATGTCAGGTATCCCCCGTCAGGGGCGGGGTGTCCAGTTTTCTAGATGTAGGTGAGAAATTAACATAACTGCACTTTGTGGGGGGGGGGGGGGACACAATCGCATCGTGATGGCTTGTGGGTTGTCTTATATGGTACGCATGTCATGCAGAAACTGAAGGCTTCGGGTTGTCATTAATGAATTATGCAACTTCAGTCTAAGAAGTCAGTTGTATGGCACAAGCTGACTACAAAACACGGCTTGAATTGGGTCCCGCTGACAGGCGCTGTAAACATTTTTATGTACAGAAAGTTCAACGCTAGGTTAGTTCTAAAAACAGCTTGGCACAGTTTTCAGCGTCACCCCCTTTGCTCCTGGCGTCATCACTTGGCATCTACTTAAAAATGTCGTTTTGTCGTCTTTCACATGACATCTATTTAAATATGTCGTTTTGTCGACTTTCACGTCTACCTTAAAATTTCGTTTTGTTGCCTTTCACGTGACATCTATTTAAATATGTCGTTTTGTCGACTTTCACATGATATCCACATGGAATATGTCGTTTTGTCGACTTTCACATTATATCTAGCTAAACAATATGTGGTTGTGTCGACCTTCACATGATATCTAACTTTAAATGTCGTTTTGCCGAATTTTTTTCTACAAAGTTCTCAATGAGACACCACGCTTTTGAACTAATCTTACAATCAAATATTTCTCAAGTACACACCACTAAGATCAAGTATACACATCCATACATTAAACAAAACACTTTAACCAAACTGTCGAGACATCTTCGATGTCTAAAATCTTCAATTGTTACCTAAACATCCTCTCCGCATATTTTTTTTCATAACATACATTTCTATTTATCGCGCAATTTTCATCTGTTATATCGTTCGCAGCGCGCGCGGGCATCCATATTGTTTAGTTTTTATTTATTATTTTCTCGTGTGCTTGGAAGATGTCATTAAATAGATTTGTTGTGTCATTTTCTCCCATAAAGATATTTCCTTCAAATTTGTCGTTTTCATTTTTTTCTTCAAAACTCATTCTGTTACTAGTTACTCTCTGACACTCTGTGTTTGTCACAAGGGCAGCTGTTTGTGACCAGGGCATCTGTTTGTTACCAGGGCAGCTATTTGTCACCAGGGCAGCTGTTGGTCACCAGGGCAGCTGTTTGTTATTAGGGCAGTTATTTGTCACCAGGGCAGTTGTTTGTGACCACCATTAACTAGTTTTAACTCGCCAAACAATGGCGGCGGCAGTGCGTGAACTTCCCATCTACTAAAAATAGGTTATTTGACCCAACATACAAACAGGTAACGCACTTCATAAGATTCCCACCTAGTGCTTAACCCACCCCCACGCCTTTTTCTTGTTAGGTGCGCCCACACACTTCTCTCACGCCCCTTAACTTATTCATAGTTTAATAACCAACCTCATTGTATACCGCACATTTATAACTCCATATTTAACTTGATACCATTTCCGTGAAATAAAATAAATTATTGGCACCAATCGCACATGCGGTATTTTAAAGAACCCCATTTAGCGCACTTATTAGGACTTATATTTTCGCGCTATTGAACTCACCTTTACAGCATACATTCGTACTTATAGGGGACTGCAACGTTCTGAAAAAGCAAGGGTTTTTGCCCTTGTTAATCTTTTTCGCCTAGAAATTAGAAAAATGTCTCAGATACATACGTTTTTTCCCCACAAATTCGCAACGCTACACAGCCGCGTGCCCGATCTACTAGTTCTGCTTTATTTCCAGATACCGGCTAATGAAGTTCCCGTAAAAATTTCTTAATTTCTTCAACTCGCCAGGTCTCAAATGCTGTTTTCGCCATGTTTCACCATGTGAGCAGCCATCTTTGTACTTTCTTTGTACTCCCCGTTATGAACGATAACTCTTGGTGACAAGGGAAGTTGCAGTCTCCTATAGAATTATATTGATTAATTTAAGTGAAATGTGAAAAAAAAATTTTTTTTAACTAACTGGTTCTATATTTCTTATCATTAGGGGCCACATTATAGAATATGTCAAGATAACTCCTTTTTTAAATCACCCGGATCTGGTTCCATTTTTGGCCGCGTTCGAGTATGTGCCGGGTGTACTAATGCTTGGCATTTCCGGGAATACTGCTCAGTACCCGACCCAGTACCCGGCCTCAGTACCCGACCCAGTACCCGGCCTCAGTACCCGACCCAGTATCCGGCCTCAGTACCCGACCCAGTACCCGGCCTCAGTACCCGACCCAGTACCCTGCCTCAGTACCCGGCCTCAATACCCGGCCTCAATACCCGACCTCAGTACCCGGCCTAGCTCTACTAGAAATGTTCGATTTCCTTGATTCCAGAACAAACACACACAAAATGTCGGTTCCAACTCCACCACGACCTGGCTTTGACCACGTGACACCCACTGATGATATCTGTCAACTGCCCACCAATCAAGGCATCTCGTGAAACATAATCCCTTTAAATTGCCTGTGATCTGCGCGTGGGGAAGAAAGCACGAGCGACAGCCGGGGGGGGGGGGGGTGCCAAAGAACAGTAACTGCAGCTGGGAAGGAGATTGTTACATGGGACGTCTGGGTGCTACAAACATGTAAGTGCCTGTTCCGTGACGTAACTCTTATAGGGTGCCATATGACGTAGGAGCAAAGCTTTTAATTATGACGTACATGTTGGAACATATGCAAAATCCCATCTCAGGAATCTGACGAGTTTGCATTCCCCAAAAATTGAAAAGTGGAAGGGGATTCGGGGGGGAGAGAAGTGACGAAACGTAGTATCTTTGTGTAACTGCTGTTAGATCTTAATAAACTTGCGTTCATATAGCCATGACTAAAGATGTATACTTTTATAGTCTATGCCCTATAGCCTCATCACATGGGTCAGCGTAAACAATGACAACCAATACCGATACACTAACACCAACCGGTTAGTTGTACAACAATGTTTATTCTCTAACAATTAACAATCGTGGATATACATAATAATGAAGTCGCAGTCTAACTCACTAATCAACATCCTGTTGTCTAGTGGCCATCTCTATATCACGACAACAACAACTAAACTAATACGTCATTTCCCCCTACCCAAATACGTCACAACATTCTCACACAATCTTCTTCTATGTTTTGAGGGCCCACGATCAATGAATGGACTACGATGAGTCACTTACTTGTTTTGTCACGTGATACGTACCAGCCATTGGTAGGCTTTCTGCTACACATAACAACACATAACAACAGATAACAGCTGATCAGCCATTGCCATTAATTCTAAAGCAAAATGTTTGTCTCCATCAGCGCTTCCCCAGTGTTAATTAAAAATTTTACTTTTCAAAATATTCTTCAATACACGCGTTTCTTTAAATGACATTCATTAAATGTGACAATAATTATAATTCAGTTATGATTAAAGGAAGAAAGTTGTTTGAAGAAAAATTTGTAATAATAATAATAATAAAGTTTATTTGAAAAATCACGCTTCATCCCCAAAGGCTCGAAAAATTTGTGAGCGACTAGTGTGTTGCAGACAGCCTCCCGGAAGTCTTACTTGTTTTTACACGTATCACGTGACAAAACAATCAATAAATCGTAGTCCATTGATCATAATGTCTCCTATCTATCCTATCTATCAATCTCTACAGCTACAGATATAATCTCTAACTAAACATGTTTTACGTACCAACATGACAACAGGGATCTCATACCCTTGACAGGTAGTAATACCGAAAGGAAGAATTTGAAATGTAAACAAATTATAAGGAAAACATTTTTTTATGGAGTACACAAATTAATCCTTAGTTCGGCTCATCGATTTCGTCCCCTCCTTTTTTTTTCAAGTGGCGGTGTGTCTTGCCACACCATCGGCACGCCTCTGTGTCTATGGGATACACAGCTTGAAAGGGAAAAAAAATATTAAAAATTAGTTTACATGGGTTACACCATTATGCTGACTCTGATATCCCTAATGGGACACACCAATATGCTGACTCTGATATCCCTAATGGGACACACCAATATGCTGACTCTGATATCCCTAATGGGACACACCAATATGCTGACTCTGATAACCCTAATGGGACACACCAATATGCTGACTCTGATATCCCTAATGGGACACACCAAAATGCTAATTCTCCTATACCTAATGTGGCACTGTGATATCCCTAACTTTGCTATCCCTAATGGGGCACACTATCCTATAATTCTTAATTTGATAAAATGAGGTTTCTCAAGCTTGATTGGGTCCTTCACATGTCGTTTGTACGCCTCTAGTTTACATAATAGTTACTGCGCCATGGGTCCTCGGGCGTTTATAGGAAAGACTTAATGATTAGCTACGCCACTAGTTCTCAGCTAAGTCACTAGTCCCCAGCTATGCCATTGGTCTTCAGCTTAACCACTAGTTCCCAGCTACGCCATTCCTCCTCGGTACTCCTCTGGTCGTCCGCTAGGCCACTAGTCCCCAGTATGCCATTGGTCACCAGTACGTCTCTGGATATACATAATGTTAGCTACGCAACTGGTCCTCAGTACACCTCTGGAAAGACATAATGTTATCTATATGAAAGGGTCATCGGCTACGCCATTGGTCCCATGTTCGCCTCTGGATAGACATAATGTTAGCTTTGCAACTGGCCCTTAGTACGTCTCTCGATAGACATAATGTTAGCTTTCCTCCTAGTCATCGGCTACGCCTCTGGTCCACAGCTAAGCCACTTATCCCCGGCTACGCCATTGGGCCTCGATACGCCTCTGGATAGACATAAGGCTCAGCTAGACCATGATCTATTTGTGTAGTGTAATCTTATAACGCTATGCGTCATTTATCCATTAAAGACAAGCTCATGAAATGATGACGTATTGTTCATTATAAATTATCACATCTCAAAACTAACTTACAAATACTTGAAATCTATATTCTAATATTGTTTAGTGTATATTAAGTTGATAATTTTCGACATTCTCTTCAATTCCTTCAAACATTTCACATGGTTATTTCATATGGTTATTTCACATTGTTATTTCACATTGTTATTTCACATTGTTATTTCACTTGGTTATTTCACATTGTTATTTCACTTGGTTATTTCACATGGTTATTTCACATGCTTATTTCACATGCTTATTTCACATTGTTATTTCACATTGTTATTTCACATGGTTATTTCACTTGGTTATTTCACATGGTTATTTCACATTGTTTTTTCACATGGTTATTTTACATGGTTATTTCACATTGTTGTTTCACATTGTTGTTTCACATGTTTATTTCACATTGTTATTTCACATGTTTATTTCACATGGTTATTTCACATGGTTATTTCACATGGTTATTTCACATGTTTATTTCACATGGTTATTTCACATGTTTATTTCACATTGTTATTTCACATGTTTATTTCACATGGTTATTTCACATGGTTATTTCACATGGTTATTTCACATGTTTATTTCACATGGTTATTTCACATGTTTATTTCACATGGTTATTTCACATGTTTATTTCACATGTTTATTTCACATGGTTATTTCTCATGTTTATTTCACATGTTTATTTCACATGGTTATTTCACGCTGAGTTTTACTTCCTGTTGTCACGCTAAAATTTCTAATATTTTTTTTTTACTGTTGTTCTTTCGTTTGTTTTTTTTTTCCTAACTCATAACATAAATTATTTCCATGTCAAATGTCACCCATTTATTTGTATATATATATATATATATCTGTATATCAGCCTGTTACATCGATTCAGTTATCTGTCATCCGTAACAAATAGCTTATTATAAACAATGTAAGCTGTCTCCAAATCGGTCAAGAATTCGTTGGTGTGTGTACAACCTGAGCTTTACAATAAAAGAATTGATGAACACAACAGGTCAGAAATTTTCTCTGTGTTGTCAAAAAAAATTTTTTTTAATGAATGCTTATAAATACTTATGTTTCTGTGAGTCGATCTACATCTCAATAATATCATGTCAACAGTTCTTCGTGTAAAGATAAGTGGATAATTTTTTTACTTCCAGACTACAAAGACTTCGTCACTTTAATTAAGCAACCCCCATCCCCCACCCAACACACACACATACGCGCGCGCGCATAAAATATTGTCACAATTGCAATCCAACTTTTGATTGACCGGAGCTCGGAGTTATCTTCCCCTGTCACAATGATTGGCTCTTTAAAAAAAAAAAACACACAAAAAAATATACAGCTTCAGACTGAACGGGAGAGGGGACACAACCCCCCCCCCCCCCCCCCCCCCCCCCAAGAAAAAAAATGAACAAGAAATATGAAACAGCTCGAAGAATTCGAGATACCAGCAAAATAAAAATAAAATAAAATCAGCAATAAAATACTAAAGCCGTAGAACTCGTGCAAAAATCCCGGGCAAGCCCCCCAAGTTTGCAGGCAGGCGGCCCCCTTAATCCCAGGCGCTCAGATGTGACAGCTCATCAGCCGTGTTCTCCAAAAGGGAAAACAATGCCCTCGGATTCCGCATCACGCCTCGAAATGTCCGCGCGCATGATCGCGAATTTATCAGGCTAATTTGGCGGCAATCTCCAGCACGGGGCTGCCTTGCAGTCTGGGCCGCTGTCCCAAAGTCTTTACCTGCCTTTGAAGATACTCGGCTTAGGGACAAGGCAGAAATTGGTGGTGGGGGGGTGACCCTCTTGAAAATTGATGGTTTAATTGGGTTAAATTGATTGTTGTGGTTTTCATACGCCAAGAGTAAATAATGTTGTTAAGCTTGGACAAGACATCAGTGAGCGGTACGGGTTTGATTGGAAGAAGGGGCCGGGGTGGGGGGATGTATAATTCATAATGAAATTAACAATTAATTTCAATTCTTACACTCACACAAGATCATCAAACGTAATATTAAAGGAGATAAGATAAGATATGATACGATGAGTTATGATAAGGTTACATAAGGTTCTCTTATTAATCCGATATAAATTATTTTTGATTACATTGTATATATTCATTTTCAACACGTACATGCATACATATTTTTAACCAAGACATCGTTTAACAATCATATCAGTTGAAACACAGGACATCTTAAGTATTTCTTTAGCGTAGAAAACAGACACCAGTGAACTCTTTGAGTGACAACAATGACTTAATTAATGACTAAGAAACAAACGAATTTTTAAATTTTTCGGTACTAACTTAAAGACATAGGATTCGAGCAGATATTAGGTATCTGTGATGAAGTGGGTGGGATGTGATCTTAGGTATCTGTGATGAAGTGGGTGGGATGTGATCTTAGGTATCTGTGATGAAGTGGGTGAGATGTGATCTTAGGTATCTGTGATGAAGTGGGTGGGATGTGATCTTAGGTATCTGTGATGAAGTGGGTGGGATGTGATCGTGGGTATCTTTGATAAAGTGGGTGGGATGTGATCTTAGGTATGTGTGATGAAGAGGGTGGTATGTGATCTTCGGTATCTGTGATGAAGTGGGTGGGATGTGATCTTGGGTATTTGTGATGAAGTGGGTGGGATGTGATCTTAGGTATGTGGGATGAAGTGGGTGGGATGTGATCTTAGGTATCTGTGATGAAGTGGGTGGGATTCGATCTTGGGTATCTGTGATGAAGTGGGTGGGATGTGATCTTAGGTATCTGTGATGAAGTGGGTGGGATGTGATCTTAGGTATCTGTGATGAAGTGGGTGAAGTTTAGTAGGCTTCCAATTGTTCCACTATAGAATACGTTAATATCTTGTTTGTTTAAGCTGAAATTGTAAAAGAAAAAAAAAAGATAGAAAATAATTTGGTTGAATTTTTTAACACATAATTTGGCAGTATTCATGCTACACCAGCTTATAATTGGCACCAACTGAAAAGGATAAAGCTTGTAAGTTGCGGTATCAGCTTTCCTCTTCAGATATAAAGTCAACTATTGTGGTATCATCAGAAAATGTAATGATTGTAACGGTGTTATTGGAAGGACATAGTTTAAAACATAGACAAAATACGAGATTAGTAGAAGGATAGAGTTGATGTTAAAAGTTTTCCAAATGGAGTCTTTCATTGATGGACATAATGACGTCATGACACGGCATGGTCTGAACGCCTGACCGTGAGTCTCGTTTGGTCGTGACTGCACATCCGGGCGTCTCATTGTGGCCCAGGGTTCGCCACCTCGCCCGAAGAAGGTCGCCCGGAAGAAAGGCGCGTATATTTCCTGAGACGGTAACGGTCCGTTCGGAAGATTGTTTGATGTCGTGAAGCCGTGACAAATGGTGAATATGAAAAGGACTCTTAACGTCGCTCGGGCGTCGCAACAGTTTGTCTTTAAGCCGAACGCCAAAAACACAACAGTTAAGCTCTGACATTACACATCCTAACTTTTATGCTCTGACATTACACATCCTAACTTTTAAGCTCTGACATTACACATCCTAACTTTTATGCTCTGACATTACACATCCTAACTTTTAAGCTCTGACATTACACATCCTAACTTTTAAGCTCTGACATTACACATCCTAACTTTTAAGCTCTGACATTACACATCCTAACTTTTAAGCTCTGACATTACACATCCTAACTTTTAAGCTCTGACATTACACATCCTAACTTTTATGCTCTGACATTACACATCCTAACTTTTAAGCTCTGACATTACACATCCTAACTTTTATGCTCTGACATTACACATCCTAACTTTTATGCTCTGACATTACACAAAGCCGCAAATAAATAAACATCTTTTGTTTCAAATATTCTTAATATCACTTGTGCGAAGTTAAAATCCTGTGCGGCCTTTGGGGGCGCCAGCCCCGCAGACATATACAAAAAGGCAGACTGGCAGGCGGGCAAGCAGGAAGACCAGGAAGGTAGGCAGGCACGCAGGCAGTTAGGCAGGCAGGTTTGTAAGTAGGAAAAGACAGAAAAACGGAAAGGTGCACAGATAGACAGGTGAAAGATTGATACACCGATAGATATGGGGAATATTGACACACAGTGTTACGTATAGGCGTCCCTGTTTACATTGTGAGACCCGTCCATGAACTCTTGGTGACCCCCAAGTTTGGTAACGTGACGGGGTAGCTTAATTATAAATTGTCTCCCTTGACCTTGTCTACAAGTAAAAACAATCTATAGTCTTTCGAATAAGAATTCTGTAGAAATATCGAGACGGATCGTGGTAGGGATACAATGTGTAAGTCCTTTCTAGAAAAGTCACTAAAACAGACTATAAATACGCCTATCGACATCCCGGTGTAACACAGTCCTAAACAATCACACTTGGGCTCAGTCTGTGTTGTAACACATCCCTACACACATCACACTTGGGCTAAGTCTGTGGAGTAACACACTCCCTACACACATCACACTTGGGCTCAGTCTGTGGTGTAGCACACTCCCTACACACATCGCACTTGGGCTCAGTCTGTGGTGTAGCACACTCCCTACACACATCACACTTGGGCTCAGTATGTGGTGTAGCACACTCCCTACACACATCACACTTGTGCTCAGTCTGTGGTGTAGCACACTCTCTACACACATCACACTTGGGCTCAGTCTGTGGTGTAGCACACTCCCTACACACATCACACTTGTGCTGAGTCTGTGGTGTAGCACACTCCCTACACACATCACACTTGTGCTCAATCTGTGGTGTAGCACACTCGCTACACACATCACGCTTGGGTCATCCACGTGATATTTAGACCTTGTCAAAATTTCACCCAGCTGCACATGTCAGTCAGTTGTCCATCCAGTACGTGACGCAAGACAAATATGCCACATAACACAATCGTCATGACAGAAGTAATGTAATGTCTTGGCTTATTTATAGAACGATCTATTTCTTACCTAAAAATGCCCTACGACACGTCAGGTGTAACCCGTGCTTTAAGTAAAGAGATGACGTGGATATTTTATCATACTTCACTCTGGATTTTCATGGATACGGGTATCCAGCGGACTCTTTTGTTTGAAGATCCATGACGAGTAAATTGGAAGTGGAAAAAATTCCAAAGGAAGTCAGTGCCACCATAAACGGAAGTGGGTGTCAAAGTAAAAGTGGGCGTTCTGAAAGTTAGTAGGATAGTTTTTTTTTTTTTTTTATAATTGTGGGGGGGGGGGGGGGAAATTAGGTCTGTGTTACTGGGAGATTATGAGAACACGGTACCAGGACGAGGTGGGGAGGGGGCAGAGAGACTCAAGAGTTGATAATCTGCTGGTAGCCCAGGTCAATATATCGAGTGACGCATAAATTAGAAGCCGTTTGTCCAGCCAGCTACTCACTCCCGCCGCCCTTGTTTGACCATAGCAAACCCAGCCCCCTTTGACGGGGTGGGGGGGTCGGATTTGCATGACTGGCAGGCGGGGAGGGGGAAGGGGGGGACTAAACAGGTCGTGGTAAAATACATGTGCCCGACCTGTCTTAAAACAATTAGGCAGTGAATATTTATGAATCTGTCCCCATTCCTCCTTTTTTTTCCACTTTACCCAAACGCCAACCCCCCCCCCCCTACCCCTTTTCCTTGTCCTTGGCGTGAATAGTGCCACGAGAAGTTCATCTTGGCAGTGGGGAGGATCAAAGAGAAACTTGTGTTGCTGGTGGGGGGGGGGTGCGATCATTGCCAGAAAGCATATCCCCACACTGTGACAATGTCCACAAATCTTTGATTCTTTTTGAAGTGTAAAGACATGTTCGAGAGTACGGTATGTATTAGCGAGCTAGGCGTCATTCGTTGCCATGGAGACATAATGAACCAAAGATAAACACAGAGGGGGAAAAAAAAGATTGGACGACCAACCGAAAGGATTAGAGAGTATGTTGGCATCGGTTGTCCTTGTAGTCGTGAATATTTGATGACGACAATTAGAAACTTGGTAGGAGTACTTTGAGAATGTTTGTTAGAAGTTTTGAGTTAGAGAGTTGTCGTTTTCACTTGTTTTTTTAATGTATTACCATAACGTATATCGATAAGTTTCAAAATCGGTGGTTCCTAAGTTAGGTGTTGTTGACGAAAACACCAGGGTTACTGAAAGAATCAATTATTAGTTATTAAAGAAAAAACTTTGACGAAACAAATTTTTTTATAATCTACGTAATGATAATAATAAAAAAAAAATTATAACGTCCTTATAATCTGAACTCCAAGGAAACAACTGAATACCGTCGTATATGATCTGGAGCAGACGCTCAGCGAGACACCTTCAAAACAGCCTTGCATTTTCACATTATGCAGTTGCGTCCCTATGAAAAGTTTAATGGGAAAAGTTTTAGACTGCAAAAATAAATAAAGTGTTAGCAAAGAGACAACCTTTGGAACAGCCTTGCATTTTCAGAGTATGAATGTGCGCCCCCTTCAAAATTCATTATGTTTCTCTTTAATACATTAGTGTATGCAATTGACATTTTCGCTGGTAATTATAATAGTCAGTAAACCTGCACTGCATGCTTACAATAGCAGGCGCCATGATTTCAGGGCAAGAATACGACGATGCCGTCGGTGGATGGACTGTCTTAAGGACACTCAAAATCGACAACAGGAACCTTACACCTTGAAGCGAACCGCCAAAGACATTCCGTGGCGACGTTTCCCCCAGTAAATGCGGACAGAGGAAGAATAATTCTAACAGTCCTGTTTGTTTGTTGTTATTGTTGTTCTTATAATAAGCCTTTGTAACAGACCAAGTTAACTATGATTTTTCACACGACACTAATCTCTATTCTTACTGCGCGATGGCGTAGTGATTCGATGATAATGATGTAAAACACTAGAAAAGCGGGAACTAGTTTTTGTAGCGGAGAGAGAACTAATGTTGTAAATAGAACTAGGGTGAAAAGGAATTATTGTGAACGTGAGCAGACATTGTTACAATAAGAATTGTTACAGCCTTCTTGAATTCTGTGTCGTTGAATGTTTAGTTAAAGTTAAATAGTTACACTGTATGTCGTAAATTTGAAATAGTTTGAAAGCCCCTTTGGTTCGAGGATTTTTTTTAACATTATTTTTCTGTCTTCCAGCAGTCGACCGATCCACACTCGCGCACACTCTAAGAAAAGTTGAATATGGTTGGGGAACGGGGGGGGGGGGGGAATCCCCAGAGTTGCGTCACGTGGCGCGTGTCAGATGGAATGACGCGCGTGCTCACGGGCAATTTACTGAGACAAGATCGTGTCGGTGCTGAGCTGTGCACCGGAAGTCAAGAGCCCAAAGTCCAGGTAGGGCCCATTGTATCCGTATTGTGTCATCATTAGAATTCACTCGGCGTGTCCTCAAATGTTTGACTTGGAGTTAAAACGCAAACAGTCAAGGTTCGTTATAATATTGGTCAAGATCCCCGAGTTCAGGCACTCGACGAATTAAAGTCTCATTATCGCAATTATAATGCGTCTCCTGGCAATGTCCTCTAGCTAGTTAGATACCAATAGCTCTATACAACAGTACACGGGCCATTTTATATCACGAAATCGCATCTAGCATTTTACTCCATTACTTTCATTGTCGGCACAAAAACGGGGGGGGGGGGGGGGAGGGGGGGGATTGCTTTGATGAAAGTAATATGATTGGATTCATTGCCTTTAATTGCTTGAGAGCCAGCGAGGGCAAGCCCCGAGCCCAGAAACTACTTGTGTGTAAGTGACATTTAGCATGTGCGGACCCCTGGCACACGGAGCTGGTAGGAAAGGGGCCCCGCGTGCAGGACAGCTTATTTATTATGCAACAGGGACAGTTTCATGCACGCGCTGCGCCGCTTTCTCGCGAGCCAATTTAGGAGGGGAGAACAAAAAAGTAGCGCCGAGAAAAAAAACAACAACGCGCGGAGGGATAATAGTGAATGTGTGCTCGTTAGTGCAGCCCCCAGTGTGGTCGAATGTGTTTTATGGGGGGCAGAAATAATTGAATACCTATTACTTTAATGCAACCTACATGCCGTGTTCTTAGGCCCCTGGGGTTGAGGGCGAGTCGTATCCATCGAGATCACGACGCGTGCTGGCCCATTTAACTTTCCACAGTTGTATGTTGGTCCTTCTTGTCATATTGTCCTCAGTTGTATGTTGGTCCGTCTTGTTATATTGTCCTCAGTTGTATGTTGGTCCGTCTTGTTATATTGTCCGCAGTTGTATGTTGGTCCGTCTTGTCATATTGTCCTCAGTTGTATGTTGGTCCGTCTTGTTATATTGTCCTCAGTTGTATGTTGGTCCGTCTTGTTATATTGTCCTCAGCTAAAAAAAAATTGAGCAAAATTTTTTTTTGTGGCACAGAGATTCGTTCGAGAGTACCTCGACATCGCATTTCTTGGTCTGCCCCAATTTTATTTCTTGCTTTATACTAATATCTGATAGTATTTAATTCACTATTTGCGATTTTTTTATAAAAATTATGACAGACTTTATTTGTGCAAAGGATTTTTTTTTTGGATTTTAAGAAATTATAAATTAGTTTCTACTTTTTGGTGCATTTATTGTCGTTTATAGAAATAAACAACGTGTTTTAAAGTTATTTAATTATCTCTTATTTGCTTCAATTTAATAATAATTATTTGATCTATTTATTATCGACAAGATAAGTATTATTTATTTATTCTTTTTTTTATAAATTCCACAATTTTATTGCATTCATATGAGCTCACATACCCACCGTTTGCCCGACGTTCACTGAACGAAGCTGGCGCGATGTTGACATAATTCAGATGCTACCGGTAACAACAAGACGGGCGATCCACTGAGTGAAAATAGTCGCGTGTTTAACCAAAACAAATACGCTACTAACTTACCCCAAGGGTTGTTTGAGAGTATAAAGAAAGTCTCTAAAACATAGCGCAAATACCAACTAGAACTATAGAGTGTCCAACCAAAAAATAATAATTTTATATATATTTTTTTCACTGCTCATTAGGTGACATTGTTTTTTTAAATAGCAGATGACAGTCCACATCAGAGGTCCCCATACTTTTTTGTCTCGTAGACCCCTTGCCATGTTTTTCGGTATTGTCTAGACCCCCTGCTTACCTGATATTACCTGCAAGTTTATAATATTTCTTAAACAGTTTTATGCTTTTAAAATGTTTACTTCATAGGTACTTTTATTTTTTATGTAGGAAAATATGCGTCTTTATATTAAAAGGTAATCTTATGTAAGTAAATATGTACTATCTGTGTATGTAAATTATTCCATTCATGGAAGGCCAAAATAGAAGTCACGACCTGCTTACATGAGATCCACTATCGTTGACCCCCATTTTCATTTCATGGACCCCCAATTTTCTTTCTCGCTGACATGGACCCCTTGCAAGGTGTCGTCGACCCTGGGGGTCGATAAAGACCACTTTGGGAATCACTGCCCCAGATGATTGGTGACCACTTGTTATGAGACGCAAACCGCACCCGGGTAGAATCTGTTTTCGCTATCTGCCTCCCTTCTACTGGAGTGAATCCCTTTAAATCTCAGAGTATTTTTCGAAGTGTTAAGTATCATTATGTTTTTTTACAACACCCTTCACACTTGGAGAATGCGCTCAATGGGATGGCGTGTTCACCAAAAGATTTGCCATCAAACAATCCTTCACTTCTCTGATGAATTAGTTTTGCTATCAAGCAATCCTTCACTTCTCTGCTGAATTAGTTTTGCAATCAAACAATCCTTCACTTCTCTGATGAATTAGTTTTGCCATCAAACAATCCTTCACTTCTCTGATGAATTAGTTTTGCCATCAAACAATCCTTCACTTGTCGGATGAATTAGTTTTGTCATCAAGCAATCCTTCACTTGTCTGATGAATTAGTTTTGCCATCAAGCAATCCTTCACTTCTCTGATGAATTAGTTTTGCCATCAAACAATCCTTCACTTGTCTGATGAATTAGTTTTGCCATCAAGCAATCCTTCACTTGTCTGATGAATTAGTTTTGCCATCAAGCAATCCTTCACTTGTCTGATGAATTAGTTTTAGTTTAAAATAATTAAAATTTAAAAAAAAAGAAGGATTTTTTTAGACACGATGTAACACATGTCACGGTGTCGTTCTCTTTATGTCAGCCGTTTATCGTGTCATTTTAAAAGACACACCTCGAAGTGTTATTCTAAATTCTTTCTATTATTATTGCTGTATTTTATTAAATTATATACTTTTTTTTTCCTTTTAAAGTAAAAACTAAAGTTTGGACTTTGTAATGTCAGGATTTTATTTAATTTTTAAAACATGATTATGAGCCTACACAAGCTACCCAAGCTACCCAACCTACCCAACCTACCCAACTTTTTTGATATATCCCCCTCCCAAACCAAAAAAAAAAAAATAATAATTATTGTTTAATATTCGTTCTTCAACTGTGCATAAAACTATTGATGGCATATAAGCGGCACATTGTTCAATAAGAAATAAAATGTGTTATTGATAAATCGTTGTAAATTACGGAGCATTTATTTGTGTAAATACGGTCATATAATAATATGAAGTATTAGAATGAAAACGATGGTGTGTGTGTAAAGGATGGGGGTAGGGCGAGAGAAACAGGTGAATAAAGACATAATAAAAAGAAGAGGTTGGGGGGTGGGGGAGAGAAAGTAATCCAGGACAAAGGTAATAGCAAACTCTCATGTAAGGGGAAACAACCTCCCTTTTACAGGTTTCCACACCAAAATATTCTGACCAAAGGGAGATAATTAAAAAAAAATTGCAGGAAAAATTATTTATATGTCTACACGTATTTCAGCTATTAATGTCTGCATGTTGCTGGGTGTCTGATTAAATCTTAGATTATCTCTGATTAAATCTTAGATTATCTTTGATTGAATCTTAGATTATCTTTGATTGAATCTTAGATTATCTTTGATTAAATCTTAGATTACACTCCTCTAATTTCTCACCTAATTCTTAAAGTTAAAAAGAAACATTGTAATCACTTTCAACACTGGCGGCGAGGGACCTTACTGTAAAAACCCGGTTTAATTTTTTTTTTAATGTAAAATAATTTATATTGACGTGCATATAAAGCAAGTTTAAACTGCAGTGAAGTTTTATGTTAAACCACGTGATGACAGAAAACATAATGTCTTGACTTTTAGATTATTTATCTTTACGCGTGCATATTGACACTAAGTCCTTACTTACAATTCCCAGTGTGGATGAACACAGAAAAAAGTATTTCGGGGGGGGGGGGGGCTCTTTTGAAGCGATGGCGCCAAAATTATGGAATAGTTTGCCCCAATCTTTGAGGGGCATTGAAAAGGATAAAAAATCATTTAAGAAACATTTAAAGGCTTTTTTGTTTAAATAGATTTATGAAAACCAGAGTGCAGAGTGCATGCTTAAGTAGCATGGATACCAGCAGTGAGCATGCTAAAGTAGCATGGATACCAGCAGTGAGACTGCTAAAGTAGAATGGATACCAGCAGTGAGCATGCTAAAGTAGCATGGATACCAGCAGTGAGCATGCTAAAGTAGCATGGATACCAGCAGTGAGCATGCTAAAGTAGCATGGATACCAGCAGTGAGCATGCTAAAGTAGCATGGATACCAGCAGTGAGACTGCTAAAATAGCATGGATACCAGCAGTGAGACTGCTAAAGTAGCATGGATACCAACAATGAGCATGCTAAAGTAGCATGGATACCAGCAGTGAGACTGCTAAAATAGCATGGATACCAGCAGTGAGACTGCTAAAGTAGCATGGATACCAGCAGTGAGCATGCTAAAGTAGCATGGATACCAGCAGTGAGCATGCTAAAGTAGCATGGATACCAGCAGTGAGCATGCTAAAGTAGCATGGATACCAGCAGTGAGACTGCTAAAATAGCATGGATACCAGCAGTGAGACTGCTAAAGTAGCATGGATACCAGCAGTGAGCATGCTAAAGTAGCATGGATACCAGCAGTGAGACTGCTAAAATAGCATGGATACCAGCAGTGAGACTGCTAAAGTAGCATGGATACCAGCAGTGAGCATGCTAAAGTAGCATGGATACCAACAGTGAGCATGCTAAAGTAGCATGGATACCAGCAGTGAGACTGCTAAAGTAGCATGGATACCAGCGCTATAGAATTATCCAATCAATCATTCAAGTAAGAAGATATATATTCAGAATAAAACTAAATGGCAATGGACTCCTCATGTCTAATCATTTGACCCCATCCGTTTTGTGACGGGGCAGGAGAGAGGTCAGAAGCATGTGGGGGGGGGGGGGGGGGTTTGCGGACTTTCTGTAAGAGGTTGTAAAATTCTATTCTGTGCCTCTGTCAATACAACCAGGTGATCCATCTCTGGTCGCCTGGCAGTTTTAGTTGCTGAATGGTTCCTGGGGGCAACCGGGTGGGACAATGGGTCGCCGCTACCCGAGCAACCGGGGTGGGACAAAAGGTGGCATGCCATTAGGGCCAGCATCCCGCCACAATAAACCTACAGTTTGGCGTCACGGCGTCAGCTGGAGAAAGACTCCCAACCACGTTGGTCCTGCTAAAATTCTACAAGCCCTTAACTCCACGTGGTACAGGTAGTTTTGTAGTGTTCCTGATAGGGCTCTATTCTACCAACCCTTAAGTCCCTTCGTGTTGACGTTTAAGAACAAAGCTTGACAGTGATCGGTCACTAAGCAGGTTGTCATATTCACTAAGCCAAGCAGGTTGTCCTTTTCACTAAGCCAAGCAGGCTGTCCTATTCGCTAAGCCAAGCAGGTTGTCCTATTCACTAAGCCAAGCAGGTTGTCGTATTCACTAAGCCAAGCAGGCTATCATATTCACTAAGCCAAACCAAGCAGATTGTCCTATTCACTAAGCCAAACCAAGCTGGTTGTCCTATTCACTAAACCACGCTGGTTTTCCTATTCACTAAGCCACGCTGGTTGTCCTATTCACTAAGCCACGCTGGTTGTCCTATTCACTAAGCCACGCTGGTTGTCCTATTCACTAAGCCACGCTGGTTGTCCTATTCACTAAGCCACGCTGGTTGTCCTATTCACTAAGCCACGCTGGTTGTCCTATTCACT
Source organism: Omphiscola glabra (assembly GCA_964017045.1). NCBI lineage: Eukaryota > Metazoa > Mollusca > Gastropoda > Lymnaeidae > Omphiscola > Omphiscola glabra. The sequence goes on along the minus strand of OZ024798.1, from coordinate 4,839,677 downwards.
AAGCCACGCTGGTTGTCCTATTCACTAAGCCACGCTGGTTGTCCTATTCACTAAGTCTATATATATGTGCGTGATGAATAAATAAATAATATGCGTATCGTTGTTTTTTTTTTTTTTTTGTGTGTGTTAATTTTATATACGTCTCGCTTAGAGTTTACTACCGGTCAAATTGGCCCGTAAAGCCATTTGAGTTGCCCCCCCCCCCCCCTTTTTACAGTTTAAAGATATGAACATACAAACTTATGTTATAAAAATATAACTTAACTGTTTAACAACCACGAGATGCTGGTTGCGCCAATGTTTGTGTCGTAGTACTCGTAGTCAAACGAGTTAAATATTTAATTTATTTTGTTTCCGTTTTGGTTCAAGATTTTAATATACCGACCGGATGTTTATTTTCAAAACACCTGCTATCTCTGCAGAATGTGTTCACAAAAAAAACGAGCTGTCAATTCATTTTGATATAATTTCCAAGCTAGTTACACAATTTTAAAACTTAATTAACCATGGCAACAAGCACCAGTGCTACTATGGTTAAGTAAATAATCTAAAAGTGTAAATATTATTCAGTGTCTGTGTTCTTGGTGCAATTTTCTTATTATTGGATGAACTATTTCACATTTGGAAACCAATGCCAAGAATTTATCAAGAATATGATTAATAATATGAAGAAAGTTTAGCAGAAAGTTGAGAAAGGCTATAAACTTTGAATGTTTTGGCAATTTAAAAAGTATAGGTAAGTTGGCACATTTATATATTTTAAAACTGTTTTTGTGTTATTACTAATTTAGCAATTAATAATTTTCAATCAAATTTACAAATGGCAAATGTTTTACGTCTATACTATTACTATTATCACTATTTATTCTTACTTTTAGTATAGACAATTCATTTACTTTTACCTGCAAGATGGTTTTAAGTTTATTACTCATTAGAATATGTTTTTATTTTATTCTTCTTTTTATTTATCATTATTGCTAGTTATAATCTCGTCAAAAATGAAGGTTAAGTTTTAAAATAAAGTGTGTCACCTCAAAGCAAACCTACGTACGCTCAAGATGATTTTTAATATTTTTATTGCAAAATACTTAAAGCAAAATTTCACATGAAAACTAAAAGCTGAAAAAAATCTATTGCAAAAATTGTGTGCCTGGTTTTTTTCCACTGTTATTTTTTTTTTAAAATTAAATATGTTACAATTTAAAGAATGTTAAAAATTTTCTTTTGTTTTGTGAAAGCTTGGTGACTTTGTGATTTTATAATTATACCATTTGTGCTTTTATAATTATATAATTATTAGGCCTATGTGAATATATATATATTCCATATAATTAATATTTCTAAAATCAAAATATATTTTAAAGGAAAATTTCGCTTATCACTGAATACTATTCCTTGATAGAAAATATCCTTTATTGGCACCTCTAAATGTTCGTAGTTGCAACGCATGTCAACGAAACACACTACTTCACCTGACTATAAAAAAACTTGGTTCCTGAAAACACTTGCCGACATTGTTAAACGACTGTCAGTGGCTCTTATGTATTGTCTTTGAAAATGCTATAACAATTGGAAACTGTTGGCGCATAAATTTAAATGGCAAAGTATGCTCACTAATTTTTCTGAATCGATTGCAGGAATACACACTTTTGTTGACACTTATGACATGCTGTTCCGATTTCAGTGACAATACAATTGAGGTGTACGCTCTTAGTAGCCCTACCATTAAATAACTGTTTATTTTTTTTATTTTATTATTTTTAATTTAGATTTGAGCAATGTTATTAATGCTCCTGCTTTCAGTTGTTATTTACGAGTGGGTATTCCAGATGGAGATTTGTGTATTTAAAATATTCTATACGAAAATCAGTTAAAAACTGGTTAAATGTGTCTTAGCTTGCCGTCTCCCAGTTGTAATGCCCACTAGTTAAATGTGTCTTAACTTGCCATCTCCCAGTTGTAATGCCCACTGGTTAAATGTGTCTTAGCTTGCCATCTCCCAGTTGTAATGCCCACTGGTTAAATGTGTCTTAGCTTGCCATCTCCCAGTTGTAATGCCCACTAGTTAAATGTGTCTTAACTTGCCATCTCCCAGTTGTAATTCCCACTGGTTAAATGTGTCTTAGCTTGCCATCTCCCAGTTGTAATGCCCACTGGTTAAATGTGTCTTAGCTTGCCATCTCCCTTTTGTAATGCCCACTGGTTAAATGTTTCTTAGCTTGCCACCTCCCTTTTGTAATGCCCACTGGTTAAATGTTTCTTAGCTTGCCACCTCCCTTTTGTAATGCCCACTGGTTAAATGTTTCTTAGCTTGCCACCTCCCCTTTGTAATGCCCACTGGTTAAATGTTTCTTAGCTTGCCACCTCCCTTTTGTAATGCCCACTGGTTAAATGTTTCTTAGCTTGCCACCTCCCTTTTGTAATGCCCACTCACTTTAAATTTGTTGCGGTTGTCACTGCTCTTATTAATTAGCAATGCCATTTATTTGTTTGACGTGACGTCAGAGGGGTGAGTGTTTGAACCATATTTCAGTGATCTCAGGTACACGTTCTCTTAATATCACATTGTTTATTCGACGAAAATCTCCGCTCAAAATTAATTATTAATATAGTAGGGTCAACCCCATATAGTAAGGACAACCCCATATAGTAGGGACAACCCCATAAAGTAGGCTCAACCCCATATAGTACTCTACTACCCCGACTGATTCCCCACATCTGACCGATAAACGCTGCTGCTGGCCGCCGTCCATGGCTTGTCATGTAAAAGTTCTGGGGTGGGTGGGGTGAATATGCATTAGTTTTTGTTTTGTCTCTCTACATCTGTTCTTTATTACATAAATGTATTTTATGTTATTGTCACGATTATGTCTCTTTTTCTAATATTTTTATGTACAGCGCGGTGAGCCTAGCCCTAGGATGGGGTACCACGCTATATAAGACAACTAATAATAATAATAATAATATAGTAGGGTCAACCCCATATAGTAGGCTCAACCCCATATAGTAGACACAACCCCATATAGTAGGCACAACCCCATATAGTAGGCACAACCCCATAAAGTAGGGACAACCCCATATAGTAGGGACCGACCCATATAGTAGGGACAGCCCCATATAGTATGGACAACCCCATATAGTAGGGACAAACCCATATAGTAGGGACAACCCCATATAGTAGACACAACCCCATATAGTAGGCACAACCCCATATAGTAGGCACAACCCCATAAAGTAGGGACAACCCCATATAGTAGGGACCGACCCATATAGTAGGGACAGCCCCATATAGTATGGACAACCCCATATAGTAGGGACAAACCCATATAGTAGGGACAACCACATATAGTAGGCACAACCCCATAAAGTAGGGACAACCCCATATAGTAGGGACAACCCCATATAGTAGGGACAACCACATATAGTAGGCACAACCCCATAAAGTAGGGACAACTCATATAGTAGGGACAACCCCATATAGTATGGACAACCCCATATAGTAGGGACATTTGAAGTCGAACATTTAAACTACACATTTCCCCCCCCCCCCCCAATTTTTTATGTCAATTATATATATTTCTTTTTAAGGGAGAACGCAGCCATTCAAAACAGACGGGCGAGAAGCACTATTTAAACGTACTTAACAGTTATAGACATTTCAAAATTGATTTCACATTAAAAAGTCAAGTGTAACTCAACTTCCAGAAATAAGTATATTGTTCCTATCTAAAAGAAAAATCAAAGATATTTTTAGACTTTATATTGGGTAAGAGTATTTATCGTATTTAGTGACGTCAACTCATACACGCGCTAAGGAGAGAAAGGCAATAATATGTGTTTAGTTATATGTAGGTATGTATTTAATGTGTGCTTTCCCCGGCGTCAATACGTGACGCACTTCCCTAAAACAAAAGAAAATAGTACGCACCAAACACACTTGCGGCATTTTTACGAATCTCATCTGGTGCAGGTATCGGGAATTTCTGTTTGCGGGCTGCTGAGATCACCTTAACACCATACTTTCTTTCATTCATAGAGAATTATAATGATTAATAATTATTTTATTATTATTATTGTAAGTGTTTGTTTTAAATATAATTTCTTTGCAGTGTTGAATTGGAGTTGATAATGGGAAAAGTCCGAGAGGTCATTTTGGAGTTTACAAAAGAAAAGAAATAAAAATCCAGATTTGTTCAAAACTCTGAATATAGCTTTCTGGTAAGGGACAACTGCCAGAAACATGTTTTCTATACATCTGATGACCCTGAGCACCACACATATTTCCACGTCAGCATTGAGAGGAGACCCAAAAAAAGAATATGCACACACAAATGTTTATGCGCAGATAACCACACAGTCAGAGACGCCGTGAGTGATGCTGACATGCACAATTGGACAAAGACGCATGACCAGGAAGACACGGGCGATAAAAAACGTGCTCTTTCCCTCTCTCCCCCCCCCCACCACACCCCCCTACTCAACACTGATACCCCCATTTTATCATTAAAACATCCGTATGTTAAATGCGAAGCCAAGAAAATAACAGCATGTAGACCAGCTTATGTTTTTTTGTATCAGAAAGCCGTCATCCCCCGCCCCCCACTGTATGTCGCCAGCGGGCAGTGAAGGCAAATTGGAGGCGATCAATCGACAGGCTTCCTTGGCAGGGCGACAACCCTGATGAAGGCGCTCGGCGCTCGTAAATTGCTGGCTGTATTTATCGTGCGGGGTTGGGGGGGGGCGCTCGGCCACTCACGGGCTATAACAGAGACGACGGTCAAACTGGATATGAAGGCGCGAGGTCCTGATCAATCATCAGCCTTTTCCCGCCCTGGTCGTGTCACGTGACTAGGTATCTCTCTTTCTCTCCCTCTCTCTCTCTCTCTCGCCCGCCCCCCCCCATTAATCCTCGCGAGATCGCTTATTAAGACACGTTTTTGTTCTGGGGACGGTCTCGTGCCGCTGTTTTCTATCAGGCCACCCCACGCGCATCCCACCCCATCCCCCAACAACCCCGACGCCCCTCCGGTCCGGGGGTATACAGCTCTCTTCACCCCGGTGAAAATAAATAAGCCACGCAGCATAATTGTGCATGTCAAAACTGAGTGCCCCCCCTCCCCGCACATAGATTTATAGACCCGGGCGATGAAAGGTTCACATTGGGCAAATTTTGATCCCATTCTCGGCGCATGCGCTCCTGCCCACTTCCTTGGTGTCCGATAGATTGACTTTCTCCACGGTGCCATAGACGATTAGCGGCAAGGAAGAATGTGTTTGGCGGGAATGAGCCCAGAACGGAACATGTCTATAACTGCGGAGACGTGCACTGCAGTTTCCACTCTACGCTTCGAAAAATAATATAATTAGCCGGATGCAGGTTTCTGTCTTTCTTTACTCTTGAGACAGGCTTTTGCCTTTCTTCACTACAGAAGCAGGCTTTTGCCTTTCTTTACTCCAGAGGCATATATCTGTCTTTCTTTACTACAGAGACAGGTGTTTGTCTTTACTTCAGGGCAGGTTTCTGTCTTTCTTTACTCCAGAGGCATATATCTGTCTTTCTTTACTACAGAGACATGTTTCTGTCTTTACTCCAGAGGCAGGTTTATGTCTTTCTTTACTCCAGAGATAGGTTTATGTCTTTCTTTACTCCAGGGCAGGTTTATGTCTTTCTTTACTCCAGGGCAGGTTTCTGTATTTCTTTACTCCAGAGGCAGGTTTCTGTCTTTCTCTACTCCAGAGGCAGGTTTATGTCTTTCTTTACTCCAGAGGCAGGTTTCTGTCTTTCTTTACTCCAGGGCAGGTTTATGTCTTTCTTTACTCCAGAGGCAGGTTTATGTCTTTCTTTACTCCAGGGCACGTTTATGTCTTTCTTTACTCCAGAGGCAGGTTTCTGTCTTTCTTTACTCCAGAGGCATGTTTATGTCTTTACTCCAGATGCAGGTTTCTGTCTTTCTTTACTCCAGAGGCAGGTTTATGTCTTTCTTTACTCCAGAGGCAGGTTTCTGTCTTTCTTTACTCCGGAGGCACGCTTTTGTCCTTCTTTACTCCAGAGGCAGGTTTAGTCTTTCTTAACTACAGAGGCAGGTTTATGTCTTTACTCCAGAGGCAGGTTTCTGTCTTTCTTTACTCCAGAGGCAGGTTTATGTCTTTCTTAACTCCAGGGCAGGTTTATGTCTTTCATTACTCCAGAGGCAGGTTTCTGTCTTTCTTTACTCCAGATGCAGGTTTCTGTCTTTCTTTACTCCAGAGGCAGGTTTATGTCTTTCTTTACTCCAGAGGCAGGTTTCTGTCTTTCTTTACTCCGGAGGCACGCTTTTGTCTTTCTTTACTCCAGAGGCAGGTTTCTGTCTTTCTTTACTCCAGAGGCAGGTTTATGTCTTTTCTCCAGATGCAGGTTTCTGTCTTTCTTTACCCCAGAGGCAGGTTTATGTCTTTCTTAACTCCAGGGCAGGTTTATGTCTTTCTTTACTCCAGAGACAGGTTTCTGTCTTTCTTTACTCCAGAGGCAGGTTTATGTCTTTCTTTACCCCAGAGGCAGGTTTCTGTCTTTCTTTACTCCATAGACAGGTTTCTGTCTTTCTGTACTCCAGAGGCAGGTTTATGTCTTTCTTTACTCCAGGGGCAGGTTTCTGTCTTTCTTTACTCCAGAGGCAGATTTATGTCTTTCTGTACTCCAGAGGCAGGTTTATGTCTTTCTTTACTCCAGGGGCAGGTTTCTGTATTTCTTTACTCCAGGGCAGGTTTATGTCTTTCTTTACTCCCGAGGCAGGCTTTTGCCTTTCTTTACTCCAGAGGCAGGTTTCTGTCTTTACTCCAGATGCAGGTTTCTGTCTCTCTTTACTCCAGAGGCAGGTCTCTGTCTTTCTTTACTCCAGAGGCATATTTCTGTCTTTCTTTACTACAGAGACAGGTTTCTGTCTTTACTCCAGAGGCAGGTTTATGTCTTTCTTTACCCCAAAGGCAAGTTTCTGTCCTTACTCCAGGACAGGTTTCTGTCTTTACTCCAGGACAGGTTTCTGTCTTTCTTTACTCCAGAGGCAGGTTTATGTCTTTCTTTACCCCAAAGGCAAGTTTCTGTCCTTACTCCAGGACAGGTTTCTGTCTTTACTCCAGGACAGGTTTCTGTCTTTACTCCAGGACAGGTTTCTGTCTTTACTCCAGGACAGGTTTCTGTCTTTACTCCAGGGCAGGTTTATGTCTTTACTCCGGGACAGGTTTCTGTCTTTACTCCAGGACAGGCTCCTGTCTTTACTCTAGGACAGGTTTCTGTCTTTACTCCAGGACAGGTTTATGTCTTTACTCCAGGGCAGGTTTATGTCTTTACTCCAGGGAAGGTTTATGTCTTTACAACACACGACATTTTCTTTATGTTAATTAATCTATTCCCCCCCCCCTAATCATTTGACTAGAAGATTAAAAGTTAGTATGGGGGGGGGTTGATATTGGGACCCGAGCATTCTTGTTTCATAACCTCATACTCATATGTAGTTTTAAACGAACATGATGACGCTTCATATGTAGTTGTAAACTAACAAGGTGATGCCAACTTACCAGCTATCTTTCTTTCTTTCTTTTTTTTTTTTACGACCCTTTCTCAGGGGTCGCTAAGACCATCGGAAAACACATACTCTGCAGTTATGAAGTAGCAACGAAAATAATTTTGTGGTTGGTGGTCGCCACAACTCTAGGAACTGTATTAAAGGGTCGCGGCATTAGTAAGGTTGAGAACCACTGCTGTAAGTTGTCTTCAGTTACCATGCTGAAACCGTTCCCTCGCATCTTGTTACCACCTAAGTTTTCAGGATCGTTTCAAATTAAACAAACCCAAAAAAAAACAAATACTTGTTTAATGTAAGTCAAGCAACTTGTTCATTTAAGTTCATGAACTTAATTATTTTTCCTCCAACACCGTTTTTTCACTCCATAACCCCCCCCCCCCCCACCTCCCCCCCCACCCCCCCCCCCCCACCCCCATTGAAAACATTTTCATTTCGCGAATAAATAAGTTCTTGGCGTTAAATGAACAAACGCCTGACGTTAAATGAACAAACGTCTTACGTTAAATGAACAAACGTCTGATCTTAAATGAACAAACGTCTGATGTTAAATGAACAAACGTCTGATGTTAAATGAACAAACGTCTGATGTTAAATGAACAAACGTCTGATGTTAAATGAACAAACGTCTGATGTTAAATGAACAAACGTCTGATGTTAAATGAACAAACGTCTGATGTTAAATGATCAAACGTCTGATGTTAAATGAACAAACGTCTGACGTTAAATGAACAAACGTCTGACGTTAAATGAACAAACGTCTGACGTTAAATGAACAAACGTCTGATGTCAAATGAACAAACGTCTGATGTTAAATGAACAAACGTCTGATGTTAAATGAACAAACGGCTGACGTTAAATGAACAAACGTCTGATGTTAAATAAACGAGCTCACGGCGGAAATAACTAATTTCATGACGTGAATCAACCTATCTGAAAATCTTGGAAAAATACTTTCATTTATTTTGGGGGTTTTTTTTTCAAAGGAGACAACTTCTTGATTTCCGAGCAGAAAAACAAGCCGCCCTGCAGTAATTACAATTTCAGCGACGATCACCAATTATCGATATCACCCCCCTTTCCCTCGCAAACCGCAGGACTGGTCGTCATGATGATGGATGAACCTCTTCCGGTCTCTTCGCTTTGTCTTAATATTGGCTTCTGCTTTTTGGCGCCTGGGTGTGCAGTGTGCACCGGATGGGGGCGGGTGTGGCGAGGGGGTGGGGGTCAGAATTAGGGTGTGCGAGGGGGGCGGCTTGGTGGATATTGTGGCTGCTGCAGTGAAGACGGCGTAAGTTTGGGTCTTTGGGTAAATACAGCTTCCTTAACAGCTCAAAGTGTCATGTACTAAGGGTTACCGGAAACATTTTTTGAAAGAAATTTGTTCGAACGGAAAATTGGTCGAATCTTTTTTTTCAGTTCACACGTTAAAATTTTCCTCAAATTTCTTTTTGAACGCACTATGCTATATAGTAAAACACAATATAGTAAAACAATATAGTCATCAAATAAGAGGAATGTACCTCCAAATAGTATTGATACCAATTTATGTATCGGGAGTCGGAGTAATGGAGTCTGATTAATAAAATAATTCAAAAATTTTAGTTAAATTTTAAAACTGTTACAAAAAAGTTAACGAGAGAGGAAAGAGACTTCTCCATGTTTCACATCTATTTTAAAATCCTTAAAATTAAATTAAATGTGGCTGGCAAAATCTTCGGACGGATAGCTTACCCACTTCCCGTTAACCTTTCGAGCTGAAACTTGGCACATAGACTCGTTGCTGATGACAACACATTCTGTCAAATTTTCAGCCCTTCCCCCAACCCCAAACTACAAAATTCTTTTTTTCCCGCTTCTTTCAAGGGGAAGATAAAATCAAATTCCCGATAGCTGCGCTAAATGAGATCAGTTTTAAACAACATCGCAAGGCCGTTTGGTGCGTAAAATTTTCTCTTTTTTTTTTTTTTTTTTTCTAAATTTGTTTGTGAAATAAATCTGCGGTGTAATAGCGGGCGATTCAATAGAATTTTAATATTAATAGAGTTAAAGGGTGTGAAAAAAATTGCGGTTGTGAGCCTTGAAGTGGGTAGACCGGGCTACTAAAATTGGGTTTCTTATAAAGTGCGTTGCTTGCATGCATGTTTCGTAAAATTTTCATGGCCGCCCCTTTCCCCCCCCCCCTCCTCACCGGGCCGCTTGATATTACATATTATAAAGGATTTTTACGAAAAACTTTGTTGTTAAGGGTAGTTTAATAATTTTTTGGGAAATATTTTCCTTGCGTCATTGCAAGATTATTAGCTTTAATCTAAGTAGCAAATTCGTATTTGAAGTCCTATAACTACAACCTTATTAATACCGATGAGTAATGCTATTCGAAGTCAACAAATACACACAGCCGTTGTCATGACAATAAATCTACCAATAGTAATTTATTGTTTTTCCAACGTCTTTTTTTTTTAACCGTTCATAAAAGTATGAGACCAATGAATTTAACGTCCTCCTAATGTCCGCTACCATAGAACAGTCACGAAACAGACGGGTGTGACCAAGACTCAGATCTCACGGAGCCGTCCCCCGGGCCCCGGGAATGAAGAAGACAACGGAGAAATCTAAAGCCAGCTGCGGGTCGTCCCATTCCGCCCAGCGAGCTCGAGTGACGGCTAAGTTTGGAAACAGATCTTCTCTTCGGGGGCTCGTTGTCGCGGACATGTATGGTGGTGATTCTCACACTTCGCCAACGGGAAGACAGTCATGGCGTGGGCTGGAGACAGGGCTCTGGGTAGCAAAGATGTGGGATGGAGGTGTAGCTCTTGGTAGCGAAGATGTGGGAGGGAGGTGTAGCTCTGGGTGGCAAAGATGTGGGAGGGAGGTGTAGCTCTGGTTAGCAAAGATGTGGGAGGGAGGTGTAGCTCTGGGTAGCAAAGATGTGGGAGGGTGGTGTAGCTCTGGGTAGCAAAGATGTTGGCGGGGATCTAGCTCTGAGTAATGTGGAGAGATGTATCCATGAAATGGTTGGAAGAAGTAGTTTTTACTTAAAGAGTTATGGACAGAGGAAGTGGAGAAACAGAGAAAGTGGATTCGAAAAAGAGACTGATAGACACCATAGAAATAAGGCATACAATTACAATGGAGACCGGCGGTCAACATATCAGTTTATTATGAACCATAGACACAGTATGTCTCGACTGAACATTCCAAACATTTCCGTGACTTTATAACTGTGGTCATCGGTCTGCCCTAGTCAGCTCGTACAGCTATAATAGAACTATAGGTTTGGTTCCAATTTACAGACTTAATGTTACCCTTGACTTGTGAATGCAACAGTCATGTGAATTTGCATAACCCATCTCCACGCGGTCTCGTATTCGGTCATTAGGAAATGCTTCACTTAAGGTTGGCTGGAAGAAACAGAGCCAAGTGCCGTGCATTTATATTATAACAGTGTACAACAGAAAGGGACAGATTTGTAATTACTGAAGTCTCCCCGGCACTGACCACTTAATAGGTGGCTCAAAATTATGACGCCCCTTCCATTAAAAATGACCGTAAGGCCGATAGGCCCTAAAAGCGACATCGATCAAAGACAGTCTTGGGTTAGACGTGGGGCATTGGTGGCTGACCAGTGTCTTCTTGTTGGTGCACTCAATCAGCCTAATAGTATCTGGGAGACATTTGCGTGAATTGTCCCCCTCCCCCCACCTCCCCACGACATAGAGCATAGATATGAAGCTGCCATATTGAATGTGTGGGATGAGCGAGTGTCTGTGTGAGTTATATGCAAGTGGTGGGTTTGTGATGTGTGTGACGAATGTATAGGAGTGTGCGTTCAGTTGTTACACAACTTTACTTTAGAAAATCTACAATCTTCAGAGTAGAGCTCTCCCAGTGGCTGGTGGGGGTTCGTTCGGCGACTCGACGAGGACCACTTCCGATGGTTGATGTGGCTGATTCTGTCTGTGGGTGCGCAGATGGCTCATGAAATTCTGGCAAGATATTGTCTTACTCAGTGGGTGCAAGGGATAGATGGGACATTTCTATATGCAGTAGGTGCGAGGGATATATTGGGACATTTCCATGTGCAGTAGGTGCAAGGGATAGATGGTACATTTCTAGATGCAGTAGGTGCGATGGATATATTGGGACATTTCCATGTGCAGTAGGTGCAAGGGATAGATGGTACATTTCTAGATGCAGTAGGTGCGAGGGATAGATGGGACATTTCCAGATGCAGTAGGTGCGAGGGATAGATGGGACATTTCCAGATGCAGTAGGTGCAAGGGATAGATGGGACATTTCCAGATGCAGTAGGTGCAAGGGATAGATGGTACATTTCTAGATATAGTAGGTGCAGGGGATAGATGGGACATTTCCAGATGCAGTAGGTGCAAGGGATAGATGGGACATTTCTAGATGCAGTAATGATCCAGGATTTTTTCTAAATCTTCTTTAGCGTCAGTTCACACTGTTGTATGAACGCACTATTTTGTGCGTGGTTTGTTTTTTTGGGGAATTTGATCAAACAGTACTTCGAAAGTTGTGACAAGGCTTCATACACGAATTGCATCACATGCTTGAAGGAAAATTTGATCATGTGAACCGACCCCTGGTGCTCTTGGCTTCCTGTTGCATTGAGCATTTGTGTACATACGAACGAACGCTACGAGGCTCAATCCTTTGCATGTAGTTCCCACGTGTCCGCATACACGTAAGTAAAATTTACGCTTTCATGGCGTCTTCAACGTGCAGCCTGCATGCAAAGGAAACTAATTTTAATAGAAGGAAAACTAACTTTAGTAGTCAGAAAACTAACTTTAGTAGTCGGAAAACTAACTTTACTAGTCTGAAAACTAACTTTAGTAGTCGGAAAACTAACTTTAGTAGTCGGAAAACTAACTTTAGTAGTCGGAAAACTAACTTTAGTATTAGTGAAACTAGCTGATCAGGTATTGTTGTTTTTTCTTGCATACGCCAACCGCCAGTCCCAGTCCTATACAGTTAACCTCGGTAAATTTATGGAGTAATCTTAAGTGATTTGTTCAACTGCAATTTGTCCTCATGAATCATAAACATGAAGCCCCACACTGACATGTTCGCTGGTCCTGTAGAGCAACACCAGTTCCTTGATGCCACAGATACGACCATCTCATGTTATGACATTCCTCGACAAATGACCGTCGGTCGTGCGAACGTTACTCAAGACCAAATTTTTCATCTTCACCCCTACACCGTTATCAGACGACAACAGCCCCCACCCCCAACCACCGGCCTCCCAAAACATGGGGCCGCAACTCCTCCTGGATTTCCCCTGGACGCCCCAAATGGTCCGTGACTGCGCCCAACAAGGCGACAGGCCGCCCTCCCGCAGATATGACCGCGTCAACTTTTGTTAACACCCGGACTTTGAAAAAATGGTGGCATTGCGTGTGTGAGTCCCGCTTGCGGTGACTCCGTGCTGAACTCTGGCCTCTTAGTGGCCACTGGCGAGTGCCAGGATGCGGGTGGGTGGGTGGGGGAAGGTGTGACGCAGGGTTAGGGCTACCCGTGGGCGTTGAAGTTGTTACGTCAATGACTTTGTCCGCGCACACTTCATTCTGCTGGTGTATTTTTGAAACGAGTCTTATGAAGATGTCAAGTTTCAGCCAAGACTTCGTTCTATTCTTTCATTCTCAAACATGAGGGGAAATGGTTTTTACAAATGTACTAGAATGTTAATTGAATTGTAAATTTTTTGGGGGGTCTGTTTATCCACGACAACAACCCTTCGAATACAACCCACCATTACTTCCACCCCAGCTTTTTTTTTCTAAATCCTCTTCTTATTTTGGATCGAGTTAACAGCGGATATTTTTCAGTTAAGGTTTTTTTTTTTTTTTTAAATCCTTTTAACTTGTTCTTGCTGGCTGTCAAACTTTTCGGATGGCTAATTGACCAACTTCCCGTCAACCTATCGAGCTGAAACTTGGTACGTAGACTCAGTGTCGATGACAACACATTTTGTCCAAGTCCTATGCTCTTAGGTCAATAATGTCTTTTGCACATCTGTCCATAAATTTCTATACTCTTAGGTCAATAATGCCGTATGTTCTTAGGTCAATAATTTCCTTTGCTCTTCAGTCAATAATGTCCTATAATCTTAGATCAATAATGTCCTAGGCACTTAGTTTTATAATGTCCCATGCCTGCTCTTCTGTCAATAATGTCATATTCTCGCTTTTCTGACAATGTACTATGCTCTTCTGTAGATAATGCCCTACACTCTTCTTTTCATGCTCTTCTGTCAGTTATGTAGTATGCTCTTCTGTCAATAATTATATTTTAAAACGAATGTGTTCTCTCTCTCTATCTATCTCTCTCTCTCTCTCTCGTTTTATCATACAACAAAATTACAAGCACCATCATCTTCGCTCTGTATGTTTATCAATCGAAGTCGAACTAAAAATAGTTCAAGTTTTAGAAAGACTCTCATTGGAAGACCTTACCGCTATGCCGTGAGATGACTGTGTGACGCGTTAAAGCAAGAGTGGCCAACTCATTTTGATAACGGGTAAACCGTCCCTGGGCCGCTTTTCTTCACATCATCATCATCAGTGGCGCTACAGCCCATGTAGGGCCCTGGCCTGCTCCACCATATCCTTCCATTCGGAACAATCCATAGCTTTCCGCCTTCATGTGCGAACCCCATGCAACTGGTGCAAATCCTTCTCCACATGGTCGATCCATCTCAGCCTTGTACGACCGGTGAGTCGTCTGCCCCTAGGTTTCTGGCTGTATATCTTGGGAGATCGGTGAGTCGTCTGCCCCTAGGTTTATGGCTGTATATCACTTTTGCCGCTCTATATTCCGGCATTTTCAATATGTCCTGTCCAGCGAATTATGCCTTTTTTTATTGTTGTGGCTATGGGTGGGTCTTTGTACAATTGGTAAATCTCCTGGTTTGTAGATTTGTACGGATTCCCCATATATCATGTTCTATCACTGGGCTCTACATTTTTCCGAGGATTTTCCTCTCCCATGTAATGAGATAAAAGATCAGTGTCTCCCCACAAGCGCTTATCTTCACACGTTATATTAAAATATATAAAGTACACAGCAACTGAATGCTGAATTGAAGAAATGTCTTATCGATTCTTGATGCACTTAATGAAATGCTAAATAACACAAAAAATAATAAAACAATACTAATGTGACGTCATTTCATCTTTTCTCTCACTTATCTTTTTTAACATCGACTTCTCTGTCAATTACATGAAGAACGAAGAAGTAGTTTTGTGATAAATCAGGCATCCGCGGCCCGCAATACTTAACGTGGCGGCCCACAATACTTGACGTGGCGGCCCACAATACTTGACGTGGCGGCCCACAATACTTGACGTGGCAGCCCACAATACTTGACGTGGCGGCCCACAATACTTGACGTGGCGGCCCACAATACTTGACGTGGTGGCCCACAATACTTGACGTGGCGGCCCACAATACTTGACGTGGCGGCCCACAATACTTGACGTGGCGGCCCACAATACTTGACGTGGCGGCCCACAATACTTGACGTGGCGGCCCACAATACTTGACGTGGCGGCCCACAATACTTGACGTGGCGGTCCACAATACTTGACGTGGCGGTCCACAATACTTGACGTGGCGGCCCACAATACTTGACGTGGCGGCCCACAATACTTGACGTGGCGGCCCACAATACTTGACGTGGCGGCCCACAATACTTGACGTGGCGGCCCACAATACTTGACGTGGCTGCCCAAAATACTTGACGTGGCGGCCCAAAATACTTGACTTGGCGGGGACGCGGGTTGGCCACCCGTGACCTTAAAAAAATAATTAAACTAACATGAAGATAAACTTCTAGGTGTGGGGGTGGGGGGGCTGACTTTCTCAAGAAACATTTGCTTAAAGTCGCACCCAATGTCCCAGTAGTGTCACCAGCTGATCAGCGCCTCGATGTGAACACAATGACCTTTCCTTGATAAGGAGAAAGGGAGAGCTCTTCTACAAGGCCAGTCGCTTAGTGGCTTACCTTATCTTGTTATAGAATGTGTCCTCTACATGGCAATACACTCACGCGCTTGCGATAACACGATGAGATTGGAGTCAGTGTCCCTAACTGACGTGTTCAATTATTCCGACGATGAGCAACTAGGGAATCAGGGACGTGGTTCGGTATTGGAATTTGTGGGACTAATGATAAAGAAGCGATTAAATAAAAAATAACTCTTCTTAAAATTCATGACCTTTTTGTGGGGAGTATGCACCCTTGTGGGAAGTAGGCACCCTTGAGGGGAGTAGGCACCCTGAATTTTTCAGGCATGTCACCATCATGATGCTGCACCCTCCAATCTTGACATCAGCACCCTCCCATCTTGACCATCTTCACTTTAGCACCCACCATCTTGACTGTAGCACCCATAATCTTGACTGCAGCTCCCAAACTCTTGACAGCATCACCCACCATCATCACTGCAGCACCCATCATCACCACTGCAGCACTCACCATCACCATTGCAGCACCCACAATCACCACTGCAGCACCCACCATCACCACTGCATCATCTACCATCATCACTGCATCACCCACAGTCTTGACTGCATCACGCACCATCACCACTGCAGCACCAACCATCATCACTGCAGCACCCACCATCACCACTGCAGCACCCACCATCACCACTGCAGCACCCACCATCACCACTGCAGCACCCACCATCATCACTGCAGCACCCACCATCACCACTGCAGCACCCACCATCACCACTGCAGCACCCACCATCACCACTGCAGCACCCACCATCATCACTGCAGCACCCACCATCATCACTGCATCATCTACCATCATCACTGCATCACCCACAGTCTTGACTGCATCACCCACCATCACCACTGCAGCACCCACCATCATCACTGCAGCACCCACCATCACCACTGCAGCACCCACCATCATCACTGCAGCACCCACCATCATCACTGCAGCACTAACCATCATCACTGCAGCACCCACCATCATCACTGCAGCACCCACCATCACCACTGCAGCACCCACCATCATCACTGCAGCACCCACCATCATCACTGCAGCACCCACCATCACCACTGCAGCACCCACCATCACCACTGCAGCACCCACCATCATCACTGCAGCACCCACCATCACCACTGCAGCACCCACCATCAACACTGCAGCACCCACCATCATCACTGCAGCACCCACCATCATCACTGCAGCACCCAACATCATCACTGCAGCACCCACCATCACCACAGCAGCACCCACCATCACCACTGCAGCACCCACCATCACCACTGCAGCACCTACCATCACCACTGCAGCACCCACCATCACCACTGCAGCACCCACCATCACCACTGCAGCACCCACCATCACCACTGCAGCACCCACCATCACCACTACAGCACCCACCATCACCACTGCAGCACCCACCATCATCACTGCAGCACCCACCATCATCACTGCAGCACCCACCATCATCACTGCAGCACCCACCATCACCACTGCAG
Source organism: Omphiscola glabra (assembly GCA_964017045.1). Classification (NCBI taxonomy): domain Eukaryota; kingdom Metazoa; phylum Mollusca; class Gastropoda; family Lymnaeidae; genus Omphiscola; species Omphiscola glabra. The sequence continues at coordinate 4,822,590 of OZ024798.1, read as the reverse complement.
CACCCACCATCACCACTGCAGCACCCACCATCACCACTGCAGCACCCACCATCATCAGCGCTCTGACCCATGTTAAATCATTTGTTCCTTAAAGAAGGAAACCTCGGTTGTCCCCATCTCCCAAACCACACACACAGATGCCAATGTTTCTTAACGAGAAGGAAACCTCGGTTGTCCCCTCCTCCCAAACCACACACACAGATGCCAATGTTTCTTAAAGAAGGAAACCTCGGTTGTCCCCTCCTCCCAAACCACACACACAGATGCCAATGTTTCTTAAAGAAAGAAAAACGTTACGTCGCTTAGAAGCAAGTTTTATCTTGAGAACATCTTTATGTTACATTCTGGATTTCTTCCTTATTTAATCATTTGAAGCGTTAAAATAACACACACACACACACACACACAAACCCGATATCTAAAACTCGATGTGTCCAGTTCCTGGTTTAGACTGTCATATGATATCACCAACTGCAATTATCTTGTTTCTGATTGCTGGAACCTCAATTACCAAAATAGACTTCGTCCTGGGCTATCGTCCTGAGCTATCGTCCTGAGCTATCGTCCTGGGCTATCGTCCTGAGCTATCGTCCTGAGCTATCGTCCTGGGCTATCGTCCTGAGCTATCGTCCTGAGCTATCGTCCTGGGCTATCGTCCTGAGCTATCGTCCTGGGCTATCGTCCTGAGCTATCGTCCTGGGCTATCGTCCTGGGCTATCGTCCCGAGCTATCGTATGGTCAACGCTGATAAGGACTAGTGGTTAGACATTTTTTTAAAAGTATGCACGCTTCACAACAACAAAAAATATTTTAAAAATCCAGTTGAACATACTTCGAAAGGTTCACATGTGTGCTGGAAGTATTAAATAAAAATACTAAACATTGCACAAAAACGTGCAATCTATTTTATGATGTACCTAATATAATACAATGCACCTAATATAATACAATGCACCTAATATAATACAATGCACCTAATATAATACAATGTATATAATATAATACAATGCACCTAATATAATACAATGTACCTAATATAATACAATGCACCTAATATAATACAATGCACCTAATATAATGCAATGCACCTAATATAATACAATGCACCTAATATAATGCAATGCACCTAATATAATACAATGCACCTAATATAATACAATGCACCTAATATAATGTAATATACCTAATTTAATGTAATGTACCTTATTTAAACTAATGTTCCTAAATTTAATATATTGTACCTAATTTAATGTAATGCACCTAATATCATATTAGTTGTCTTCTTCTTATGCCTTTTTACCCCGACTGGGGCATAGGCCGTTGTAAGAATTTTCCATTCATCACGGCCCTGTGCTTTCCTTTCCAATTGCTTCCAGGTGTATCCCATACTTTGCGTGTCTGCCTCTAGCTCGCGTCTCCATATGTTCTTTGGCATTCCTCTCATTCTTTTCCCCTGCATGTGGATTCCATCTTAGGGATTGTCTGGTGATGCTGTCTGGGGGTTTTCGGAGAGTATGCCTTATCCACCTCCATCTTTTCTTTATTATATCTTCATCAATGGGCACCTGGTAAGTCCTTTCTAGTAGATCTTTGTTGGTGATTGTATTTGGCCATTTGATGTTCAGGGTCTTTCTAAGGCAAGTGTTTAAGAAGTTCCGCACTTTCGGCGTAGTGCTCGCTGTTGTTTTCCAAGTTTCTGCTCCATGTAGTAGAACTGTTTTGGCATTTGTGCTAAAGATTCTGTCTTTGATTTGCAGCTTCAGCTCCTTCGACTATTTTCTTTACTAGCACAAATGCTGATCTAGCCTTTCCAATTCTAGACCTTACGTCCGCATCGGATCCGCCATTTATGTCGATGGTGCTGCCTAAGGGCTCCACTTCTTCCATGGCCTTTCCTGTCAGAAAGATGTGCTCTTGGTTGGATAAGTTTACCTTCATGATCTTTGTCTTGCTTTTATTTATATTGAGGCCAAGCTTTGCTGAAATGGTGGCTAAGTCTTTTGTCTTTTTTTTTTTTTTTTTTGGCTGGTACTGGGACAGAAGGGCAATGTCGTCTACAAAGTTTAGGTCATTCAGTTGTCCCCAGAGTATCCACTGCATCCCGTTCCTCTTTTTATCTATGGATTTTTTCATTATCCAACCAATGGCGAGGATGAATAGGAGACACGAGACATCTTTGTCTGACTCCATTTTCTACTTTAAAGTCATCTGTGAGTCTACCTTCGTGGACCACCCTGCATGTCATTTCTGAATGATCCTGACTAGTTTTCCTGGTTCCTCCATAGTGTCGATGAAGTTTCCACAAGATTTGTCGGTCCAGGCTATCAAAGGCCTTTTCGTAGTCTATTAAATTTATATATGGGAGGAACCATTCGACATATGATTCTTAGTGTTTCAATTCGTTGTGTGCATGATCTGTTTCGACCGTAGCCAGCCTGTTGATCTCGGAGCTGCGTGTCGACCTGGTTGTCGAAAATTCTTCTTCTTATCTATATATATATCTGGTCCCCCAAAATGTCGAAATTGGTACTTTCAGAACAAGGGGTATATATATAGATAAAGGTCCCTAGCGCTACGTTGATTAGTATTACTAATATTACTATGACTATGTCTAGGGAATGATTACTACAATCAACAGTTATACCAAATTAATCCTCACTCACAATAACGCTACTATTACTAAAAAACACCAGTGGTTCAGCCACAAATAATTATTTAATTACTACAATACAAAATATATAGAAACATACAAATAGTAATAATTAATATCGATACAAATACAATGCTTTACTAATAATACGATGTTATGATGCTGGAACGTTCGTCTCGGCTTGCCCTCTCTTTCTGCTTCTCGTCTGCTATACACACTGCCAGACTCTTACAGCACACCACAAAGCCCTGGAAGTGTCGCCACTGGTCACTCAGCTGTGCAGGGGGTGGGGAGGAACCGCTCGCCACGCTCTGCTACCTCTACGACACTTCTGTTAGGGTCGTCTGCTGACCTTATCTCTTTAGTGCGTTACTCGCTCGTTATTATCTGCCTTGTGCAATTACTGCGTCAGGGTTAAACTGTTAACCGCTGACATCTTATACAGTACTGAGTTCTAGTCTACTGAGCTCTGCTATGGCATATACTTCTATAGCCCTGAGCCTAATCTCATTCAACTGACTGAACTGAGCTAACGTACTAACTGTATTAACTTACTAAACTAACTACTAACTGTACTAACTGGCTGTAAAGAGAATAATAGCTACAACATATAAGCTACCACTAAGAATTACAGTCTTATTACTAATTAATCATACATATAACATAGTATTCTAACAACGACTTGATAACTAACTATAATCCTAACATATCCTCTAACAAAATGCTAACATTACAAACATGTTAAACTAACAACAATACTAATATTACCAACCTTATAACTTTTGATTAGACACACTCTAAAAAGCAAAATAGTCATAAGCCAGGCTCATACTTGTCTGTCAATTACACTACCGTAATTACAGGGACGAGAGAGAACGACTAACTGGCTTACAACTCTATTTATACTTGGATCCAGCTAACGCTGACCTAAGTCCAGTTAACGCTGACCTCTGGGTCATACATATGATTAATATACTATATGCTAATTTTTCGTCTGGTCAACCAATCGTTCACCAGCTGACCCTAGGTCACAAGCTTGGTCACACGCTCTGGACATGGGCGGTGTTTCGTATAACTGACCATTTTTCTGGTTGACCGGGAACTTCCATTGTTTCTGACTATGAGTCATTATTATCATCAGTACTGGCCTAATTGAGTCGATCACGTGACAAGCGACTGACAAGTGACCGGTAGGTTGTGTGAGCCAGCGGGTCTCACACAAGTGAGGACCAGCGGGTCTCAACACTGGTCCTTCATTCTATTCAAAATATTTCTGTTAAAGACATTTCCTGCTACAGACGGCAGTGTCATTCCTCTTTAGTTTGCTTACTTGCTGAAGTCCCCTTTCTTTTTGTGTCTTGATGAGGTATCATTCTTTCCAATATGATATAATGTACCTTATTTAATGTAATATACCTAATATAATATAACTAGCTTAAGTCCCCGTTCTACGCCCGGACGGCCAGCATTTTTATTGGCACATATTGATAAAGCCACTTCTAGCTATGAAGCTTAATTATCAGGCGTCAGCTTTTTTGTGTAAACCATGTGGTCTTTCTTTGTGTAAACTGTGTGGTCTTTCTTTGTGTAAGCTGTGTAGTCTTTTCTTTGTGTAAGCTGTGTGGTCTTTCTTTGTGTAAACTGTGTGGTCTTTCTTTGTGTTAACTGCGTGGTCTTTTCTTTGTGTAAGCTGTGTGATCTTTTCTTTGTGTAAACTGTGTGGTCTTTCTTTGTGTAAACTGTGTGGTCTTTTCTTTGTGTAAACTGTGTGGTGTTTCTTTGTGTAAACGGTGTGATCTTTCTTTGTGTAAACTGTGTGGTCTTTTCTTTGTGTAAACGGTGTGGTCTTTCTTTGTGTAGACTATGTGGTCCTTCTTTGTGTAAATTGTGTGGTGTTTCTTTGTGTAAAATGTGTGATCTTTCTTTGTGTAAACTGTGGGGTCTTTCTTTGTGTAAACTATGTGACTTTCTTAGTGTAACTGTGTGGTCTTTCTTAGTGTAAACTGTGTGGTCTTTCTTTGTGTAAACTGTGTGATCTTTCTTTAAAAAAACCTGAAAAATTAGATTTTCCTATGTTTCAAAGGGAAAACTAATAGATCTACCTCCCGTCAGACTATCGAGCTGAAACTTGTGACATAGACTCGTTGCCGATGACAAATCAAGCTATCACATTTTCAGCCGTATCCCTTCAAATATTCAGTCCCACCGCCCCCACCCCACACACACCCAATTTAGTTTTTTTCGTTCCTATTTTTCACAGGGATGAAATGAAATGGAATTTAAAAAACAACAAATCATGTATAAGTTGCGGAAGTGGTTAATTGTCGTAAAAACTAATTTGTGCAATGGGTGCGTGTTTTGGTGTGGAGATTAACAGTGAAGCTGTTGCTATGTGCTATATATTTGTGACGTATTTTCGTATGGGAGATGGCTGAATAAAAACGATGTTCCTTATTTTCTTTCTACACGACAAATTCGTCTTTGAAATGTATCTTTACTCTGTTCGGCTTCACATGCTCTAAGTTTGTTAAAAACCATTTCCCATACCAAAAAAATCAGTTGCTACAATCACATAAATGATAAATCACGTTCACTTACATAAATGCAAATAAAAATGCATATACATTATAAATGATTTATGCTAATACAAAAGAACCTGTGTTTTTTTTATGGGTGGTTTCATTTTATAAAAACGAAATAATGGTTCGTTTATTTTTGTTAATGTCCTTTGATGTTAACGTTAATTATTTACTACGACATCGGTTAGTATAAATAGTTCAGAAACATCATGGCACTGTCAAAGTAACAAGCATTAGAGTTAGAGAAGACAGACTTTTACCCCAAAAGAAATGGTATTACGCCAAAAATCCATTGAGCACCACTTAATCCAGGCTTTCAGTTAGAAGAAACTTTCTTTGTTTTAGAATTTGAATTTATCAAAACCAATTTGAAATAGCTGTCTGTGGACTAGACGAAATTGAAGTACGGACGGGCAATAGATTTTGTTTTTGGGCGTACGACATCATCCTCGTGGTGGGTTGTCGGGTTGTGGATTGTCGGGTTGTGGGTTGCCAGGTTGTCGGGTTCTGGGTTGCCGGGATGTGGGTTGCCAGGTTGTCGGGTTGTGGGTTGCCGGGATGTGGGTTGCCAGGTTATCGGGTTGTGGGTTGTCGGGATGTGGGTTGCCAGGTTGTGGGTTGCCAGGTTGCCGGGTTGTGGGTTGCATAGTTGTGGGTTGTGTGTTGTCGGTTGTGTGTTGTCGGTTGGTGAGGGTCAAAATCATAGTGACGTGATGAAGACTAATGAAGTGATAGAAAAATAGCTTATATATTGAATTTTTAAACTGTTAAATTGTTAAGTGTTGACCTGCATAGAAGGATTAGATGATCAAAATAAATGACTACTGAATAAATCAATATGAAATAGAGTTGTTTTAAAACGTGTATTAATTTCGACCCTTAACTTGGCGACAAGATTGGACTACGTTACTATTCTCTCTATAGAATTTTATTAACTTTTTTAGCAGGGGAGAAATATTCTCCTAAATATAAAAAAATAATTAAACTTAAAACAGATTTCCCATGGTCAAATTACTTGTAAGAGTTTATGCAAGAGTTATCGGATCTTTTCAAAACATTAAACCAACACATTACGTCACATTTGTTTGGCAAGTCCGGAATTATTTAACGATACTAACTCGAGACTCGTAAATGTATCTTTGGAACATTGTCGATGCCAATAGTAAAATAATAATTTGATTTTAAAATATGTCGTATTCGATACTCTGGAGATCGAGCATATTTTACAACATGATCGACCGCCCGATACGTCTTGTTTTATGTTCACAAATTGATGTCGATTCCAGTTTTCAGTGTAACGTGCGTGTGTGTATTGCATAACTGCGCGGCTTTTGTTCACAGGGGGCCACACCGAATCATCGCCTTGTCGTCAAAATAACATCGGAGCCGGTCAATTTTAGATACCGCCTGATGTCAGAAGGATGAGGAATCGAAGCCACTTAATGCACGTCAGCGTCTGTCGTCCCATGGTGCTCGGCTTCACGTGCGCCCTCGTGAGACGGGCCGGCCAGGGTCACGATGCCATTTGGTCCAAGGCGTCGGTTGTCCCATCTGGCTATGGCGTTCACACGGGCAACACAAAGCCCCCGTATTAAAGAGTTTTTAAAAAGTGTTAGAGGAAATCACAGATTCGAATTACAGGTCATCGATGACAGAAAAAAACTCATTGTTTTCACCCACCAGAATAAATACAACAACTTTTGGCTTTTAAAGTCCACGGAGTACTGAGGACATTTTTTTTAAGTTCACGAAGTACTGAGGACATTTTTAAAGTCCACAGAGTACTGAGGACATTTTTAAAGTTCACGAAGTACTGAGGACATTTTTAAAGACTATTGTACTGTGGACAACATTAATCTTGGATGCTTGTTTTCCTTAACCCAGTATCTCATTCTTCCCTATTGTTGGATGCTTGTTTTCCCTAACCCAGTATCTCATTCCTCCCTATTGTTGGATGCTTGTCTTCCCTAACCCATTCCTTATCTCATTCCTCCCCATTGTGTGTTTCTTGAGGACTGAAATATCTCTTTAGGAAATGGCGTCAGCGGGCCGTCGAGCTTGCGCTCCTAATGCCCTCCCTGGCGTCCACCCACACCCGCCAGCCGCCGGGTCTCCCCGGCGCCGGGCCGTGCGGGAAGACGTCAGAGACCTCCCCGGGCGTGGGACGCCCCCACCAGCAACTGCTCGATCGAGTTTGCTGATGGAGGCCCCCCCCCCCCGCCCGGAGACGTCTGGTCGACCGAAGACGCTGTGTTTCAAGCGTCCGTAGTCCACTTTCCTAGGGGCCGGGACGGTAAATTAACGTCCTAATATCTCCCCCCCACCCATCCCGGGGAAGCATCGGACGCCCTCTAAGAGGGATTCCACAGTGGGTTTCCACCTCGCAACTAATTCGCGAAGTAGCTGGGACGAAACGGTTGCCTAGGAGCAGCTTTCTCAGGGCTGCATATTTGAGGACTAACACCTTTCGTCTATTATTATACCTATCGGCTGACAGGAGGAATCCAACCGGACGATAAACCACACCCACCCCATTTTTCCTCTCCTCCTCCCCTCTTATACTCAGTACTCATGCGGTCTTTTGGAGTAGTATATAGGTGGGGGGGGGGAGATTAATTGCTTAACTAAATGTCAACGATGTCCGCCACTCACAACCAGTTTCGCGACAACGATTCTGAAGCTCCTCACCTAAATATATATATATATATATGGATATGTATATATATGAATATATATATATTCCTAAGTCGAATTATTTGTTTCGTATTCATCTTTTACTTTAACATTCCGTTCTGTTGACACGCCATTAGACTCCAATCAAAACGGCAACTTATTGAAAGCTCAGCCCTCACTGTCGAAAGTGATCCATGTCTCCCAACCGAATCGACTGTCTTTAGGGCACTCGTGTTTACCACCATCTAATCCCGTCTCGACCGATAGCTGGTAATCCGTTGCCACCGAAGAGCAAACCCAATGGTCGCCCCTCTGGATGAGCCAATTAGCTGGGACAAATATTGGCAACACATACTTGGAGCTCTGTAGTTGAACGGTTTCAAAGCTGTTTTCGGCTTAACCTGGCAGAACACACCTTACAGGTGTCGAAGAGAAGAGACTCGCGGGGCAGGTGGTCAACCATATTTTCTCATCGCTTTTAATTAGACATTGGCTTATGTAAAGAAGATTATAGCGCCCCGTTGGGGGGGGGGGGGTAAGGGCTGCAATTAAAATTATAAAGAAATGTTGAAATGGCGGAGGTGGCTGTCTAACTTTGGTTTGTTTTTAGTTTTTGAATTAATCCACACCTTGAGTTTCTTACATCCAGCTACTCCTTAAGTTTCTTACATCCAGCCACACCTTGAGTTTCTTACACCCAGCCACACCTTGAGTTTCTTACACCCAGCCAAACCTTGAGTTTCTTACATCCAGCCACACCTTGAGTTTCTTACACCCAGCCAAACCTTAAGTTTCTTACATCCAGCCACACCTTGAGTTTCTTACATCCAGCCACACCTTGAGTTTCTTACATCCAGCCACACCTTGAGTTTCTTACACCCAGCCACACCTTGAGTTTCTTACACCCAGCCAAACCTTGAGTTTCTTACATCCAGCCACACCTTGAGTTTCTTACACCCAGCCAAACCTTAAGTTTCTTACATCCAGCCACACCTTGAGTTTCTTACATCCAGCCACACCTTGAGTTTCTTACATCCAGCCACACCTTGAGTTTCTTACATCCAACCACTCCTTAAGTTTCTTACATCCAACCACACCTTAAGTTCTTACATCCAGCCAAACCTTAAGTTTCTTACATCCAGCCACACCTTAAGTTTCTTACATCCAGCCACACCTTGAGTTTCTTACATCCAGCCACACCTTAAGTTTCTTACATCCAACCACATCTTGAGTTTCTTACATCCAACCACATCTTGAGTTTCTTACATCCAGCCACACCTTAAGTTTCTTACATCCAGCCACACATTGAGTTTCTTACATCCAGCCACACCTTAAGTTTCTTACATCCAGCCACACCTTGAGTTTCTTACATCCAGCCACACCTTAAGTTTCTTACATCCAGCCAATCCTTAAGTTTCTTACATCCAGCCAATCCTTAAGTTTCTTACATCCAGCCACTCCTTAAGTTTCTTACATCCAGCCACTCCTTAAGTTTATTACATCCAGCCAAACCTTGAGATTCTTACATCCAGCCAATCCTTAAGTTTCTTACATCCAGCCACTCCTTAAGTTTCTTACATCCAGCCACTCCTTAAGTTTCTTACATCCAGCCAAACCTTGAATTTCTTACATCCAGCCACACCTTAAGTTTCTTACATCCAGCCAAACCTTGAATTTCTTACATCCAGCCACACCTTAAGTTTCTTACATCCAGCCACTCCTTGAGTTTCTTACATCCAGCCACACCTTAAGTTTCTTACATCCAGCCAAACCTTGAATTTCTTACATCCAGCCACACCTTAAGTTTCTTACATCCAGCCAAACCTTGAATTTCTTACATCCAGCCACATCTTGAGTTTCTTACATCCAGCCACACCTTGAGTTTCTTACATCCAGCCACATCTTGAGTTTCTTACATCCAGCCACACATTGTGTTTCTTACATCCAGCCGCATGTTTTCATGTATATTAAAAACAACTAATGTGCTTTTAGTGAACAGATCAACGTTCATTTTTGAAGGTCAGTCTAGAGTCAACACGTTTGTATCTTGAGTTTGGGGGACACAGTTCCACATAGGAGTTGAGGACACCGTTCACATAGGAGTTGGGTAACAGGTTCACATATAAAGGAGTTGGGTACACAATTCACATAGCAGTTGGGGACACCGTTCACATAGGAGTTGGGGGACACCGTTCACATAGGAGTTGGGGACAATGTTTATAAGGGAGTTGGGGACACACAGTTTACTTAGGAGTTGGGGTAAAATCTTCGTCAGATGTCAATACTGAACGAATGGTTCAATGAAAGGCAATGGAAATCGCAAACGCAGACACACACACAAAAATCTAGTCAACATTTATAGCAACCCACACCAAATTGTCATCAGATTTGACACCTCCTGTGGACCTTGACAAAATCCCCAAAGTGTGCGCGTGCATTACGCCAGCTGCACAACTGCTGCACTTCTGTCCTGGAGTACTTCACGTATTCAGGGGGATGCTGAAGATTCGTCTGGTTCAAGTATTCTGCAGCACACGACAGTTAGATCTGTAGGTTTTTCATTACAAACTCATCCCTCGCCGAAAAAATATCGTTGGGCTCGGATGTCTGTCCTAAATTGGATGTGCAGGGTGAATGTCCACACGGAACTCGAGTAGATAACCGAACTCACACCGAGCGTGCTGGCGAGCTTTTGTCAACGTATTATTTCAAATAAATTAGATAATAGTTTTTGGTCGGGGTGTGGAAGTGGTAAGGGTGTGTGGTGGGTTGGGGGGGGGGGGTATTTGAGCACGAGCGTTCGCCATAGTTTTCGCCTGGGAAGTGCTCTTTCGAAAATTAAAAGAATGTGAAATGAAACACGGTTTGGGACAAAACTGTCAATCGTCCCTCGCTGGCGTGTGGCAATGGTGGCGGGGGGAGATGATGGTGGCAAGATGATGGTGGGAAGATGAGGGTTATGAGCGTCATCATCTCGTCTAATGGCGATAAATGGACGCGGTTAACCTCCACGCGCCACAGTGTCGCTGGGGGTGGACGCCATCTTGGCTCGAATTATGCACTCGCACACGGCGCCCGTGCCGGGGCATTCCTCCCGGCAGTTAAGAAGAGCTTGAGTGAGCGTGGAGGGTGAGCACCACTCATTCCGTCTGTGTGCAGTTTGACAACATTTTTCAGTTATCGAATTTCCTGGCACAATACTTGAAAATGTAACCCCCACCACCCCCCCCCCCTTTTTTTTTTTTGCCTCGAGCCTGGAAGTGAATGATACTCTGACCAGACCGGAATGGTTTGATCTTTGACCTCTTTCTCCAGACATGCTTTATCCCCCCCCCCCCCCGGCCCATCCCCCTTTTTCCTCTAGCACCCGAAAACAATTCGTATTTTTTTTAATGGGTTAAAAATAATTATGGTTATTTTTATTTCTCAATGTTACTTCATATTATTAATTTGGAAGATTAAATCTTTAAAGTGTGCACAAATTTTTTTTTTAAAACTATTTACCGACCCCTCCCTATGGCAGCAGGCGTTTGAAACTAGTAGAAATCCCGTACTTAACCGGATACTAGTCAAATACAATAATTTGGCTTCAACGTATCTTTTTCGGCGAATTCCTACAATAATTTGAAATATCTATTTTCGCTTCACTCCACATTTTCTTTTTCCTTACCCTCTCTCAACTACGTCACGTGCTACTCACAGAACAACGTGCACATTTTTACACTGAACATTAAAAGAGGTTTCACTTGGGGTTTCTTAGTTTCAAAGTGAGATGTATGCAAAAAAAATATTTAAAAATCAGATGTTTTTAAATTGTTAAACTATGAAGTTTTGGTGATCGCTCCTTAAAAAAGTTATTTTGTCACCCTTGTCATCGAGAGGGACCTCCTTCCGGTAATTATCAGCCTTAATATCTTATGCTTCTGACAGACCGCAACACGAAAGTGTCCTACTCACTACAATTTCGAGGACTGGGGATTGAAGCAAAGACAAGCAAAAACCACACCAGCACCCCGGGCGGGCGGGACTCGTCAACCTTTTATGGCAACTCATCTAAGAGAAGGCAAACTCTGAAAACAAACCGAGACAGAGTTCCGTGGGTGGTATGACATTGGCATAATGAAAATTCCTATAACTCATGTGACGCGGAACGCCATTGGAATAAATATGCAAGGACGAAAGAGTGAGGCTGACGAGCTGAGAAACTCTCCATCACTTTAAGAAAATAGAGCTCAAGTCAATGCTACTAGGCATGCAAAGGAAAAACAAAAAAAATAATATATCAATAATACAGTTGGAAATTCTTAAAATGTGAAGTTGCTCAAAATGTAGTTTCATATACTACTTACAGGGGCGTAGAGAATAACTGAAATTGTTCGCTTTAAATAGTAATGGCCCATTTAAACATTTGGAATTACATATCTGCCTGCAGAGGTTCTTAGCCCTAGTTCTTAGTTACATATTGTTTATGAGATTGGAACGGCTTTGTGTAGAGAGGATAGTATCGAAACACTTCATAATGTTATTTTTACAATATTTAAACAGTTCTCCTTTGCCCTAAGGCTTCCGTTGTTACGTAACAACACAATCACAATTCTTTGTTGATACATTTTCTTTCGTCGCTAGTAGCGGCCGTCACGTCGTACCAAAATGCTATCGGCCAATCGGGCGATGCTCGAACGCCTGATAGGTCGATCCTATCCTGACCACTGAGACTGTGTTTCCTATGTCTGAATCTACTTTCTGAAAGTCTTCACTTTGAAAAAAAAAAAATTAATATAGGACGACAATATCAATCGATCATTCCAGAAGTTCTACTTCAAAACACAGTAAAATGTTTGCACCAGGATGTCACTATGACCTGGCGATCACCACCAGTATGTTGTGTGCCTTTAGATCATCCAGGTGACTTCAGACCTTATTTGCCGGCCAATGAACCCGGACCGGGGGAAGATCTCAATTGAAAGCTCCGAAACCAGATTTGAACATGGTCCGCGGACATCAAAGACGAGCGATCGCCGAGCGCATGTAATCCGAACAAAGGACGGGACAGACATGAAGAGGTTCCCTCGAATGTCCAGCCGCTGCGTTGTGATTGCCCCCCACCGTCAGGGCAAAGATAGTGCAGGGCACTAATTATCAACGAATGATAAAACGATGATGGCACTCATCAAGCGACTAATGATGATCACAGAGATGACTAGTTTTTGTTTATGTTGGCAGAGACTGTTTACGGGGGCAAAAAGGAGAAATCTCGCGAGGGAAAAAAAAGTTATCGCGAGAAGAACTCTAAAATTCATCCCTTTGCTGATTACTCGGTGCGTTAAAAAAATAATAAATCAATAATTAGATATCTAAGAATGTATAATTGATATGTATTTTCTTCGATATTAAAATTTCAAATAAATAAGTCGGTGGTTGATTGGCTGCAATTGGGACTTTTTAAAAAAAAATTATTTCAAGTTTAAACGCGAAAATTAGTGAATCTTGAAAGAGACTCAAAATTAGTTTAGCCATCAAATTTTTCGAATGAAATTTTTCTTATTGCAATTGTAACATCTAACTAGAGTAAAATATAGAATTAACTTTAATAGAGGGGGAACAATGGAAATATTGATAAGCTATAAATTGTAAATATAACCTGTATATTAAATTGCTTTATGTATGCTATATCCATCTATTCGGTCAACACATCCATAAATCCAACTAACCATTCATCCATACAATTCATCCAACCGCCCACCCATCCATTTATCCACACATCTATCTCTCCGACCATCCATCTGTTCACACACCCGTCAATTCATCCATCCATCCACCTGTCCATCCGCCCGTCCGTCAATCCAACCATCTGTCCACGCATCCATCCATCCGTACATATACTTACATCCAACGTCATCTGTCCACCCAACCATCCATTCATTCGTCCATCCGCATGGTGTCGATTTATATTTATAAATGAAAGCAATAAATAATTTATTTGTTATAAAGCACAATGAAAACAAAAGTTTATTATTTTGTTGATGGGTTGGCGACGATTCGGGTGAGAGAGTACCGGAATGGGTTGGCGACGATTCGGGTGAGAGAGTACCGGAATGGGTTGGCGACGATTCGGGTGAGAGAGTACCGGAAAGATTTGTCGTTGTAACAAAATTCCTTCGATGACATAGTAACCACGAGGGTAGTCTGGAAATACATACTTATTGAGATAAGGTATACAGTTGTACTCATTACTGGAAGCTGAGCTTGGCGATGGCAGTAGAGTTTCGAATGGTGGTAATTCATAGACAATTTGGACCAGCACAGAATAACGTGGCTACAACGTTAACTTTGTACCGTATGTAGCTAGAATCCATAAAATCAAACTTGTAAATAAACTTTGAAACATCCACTATAAGCCATTAAGTAAATTGGAATCCAGTAATGCAATCCATAAATTCCACATTGAACCAAGTATACTACAATCCGTAAAGTTAGCTTTATAACGTGTATACCTAAAATCCACAATTTCAACTTTATACCGTGTGTGTCTACAATCCATGTCAACAAGCGTATAGGTATATCTAAAAGTGGATGCCGTTAGTGACATAAAATAAATTGTCTTAGACAAGATGTGATGATGTGATAAGGTGGTTAGGTTGAAAACAGTTGGTATAGATGTGGTCTATATTTGGGATAAGGGGAAAAAATAGAGACGATATTTCTGTAATGATAGTGTGTGATATTTCTGTAATGATAGTGTAGGATATTTCTGTAATTATAGTGTATGTTATTTCTGTAATGATTATTTATGATATTTCTGAGATGAGAATGTATGATAGTTCTGTAATAATAATGTAAATGTATGATATTTCTGTAATGATAATGTATGATATTTCTGCGACAATAATTTATGATATTTCTGTGACATTAACGTATGATATTTCTGTGCATATGCATTATGTGCCAAAACTAACTCTTCTGAAACTTCCGTAACGTAAACACATGCGTGCGGTTGTCAACTGTGTATAGGTCAGGCTGAAACGTGTTCCCAGAAGTCAAAATGATGACCTGTTGGGCAGTTGTTGTTGGAAATGGTCTCTCGGCGAAGGAGAAGGTATATTGTAGGTGGCCTTTATTTTCTGCCACACAAGTGAGGAATGGTCGTGAAATGTTGTAGTTGTATATTTTTTTTAATATATATATTTTTTTTATTTTTTTTTTGTGGGGGGGGGGGGGGTCATTTGAAAAACATTTGCAGAACAATCCGATGCCAACTTTAGGTTATAACCAATTCTAACGCCCAGACATTGAAACATTTTGAGGAGAACTACATTGAAGCCCCTCCCACCCCCTTTTTTTTTCATATCAAATGGACGGTCATACCTGAGATCTTTCACAAATTGTTGGCCACATAGGAGTCGTTGTCACTACAAATGGACGGCCAAATAAAATCCCCAGCAAATAGAGGGCCGCATTGAAGCCCCCTTACCCCCCGCCCACGCACAGACACAAATGGACGGCCACACTGGATTACCCACAAATGGACGGCCACGCTAAATTACCCGCAAACGGACGGCATCACCGAAATTTCCACTCAGAAACATTGGAGTCCCCGCCAGATCGACGGCCAGGAGTTGAACCCCCCTGGCCGAGACTGGCCGATCTCTCGTCCATCCTATCTCCAATCTTATGCTGCCTCGTCGGCCTACGTTAGCAGACGCCAGGCTGAGGCCAATAACTGGACTAGCTCTGCGCAGAGATGAAATCATTCTTGCCTCGGTATTACCTTAATGCCAACCGTCACCGGAAGCACAAATATCTACGGTAAAATCTCTTTTTTCCCCCACCGCCAATTAATAAATATATTTTCCAATTAAATAAAAACATCAACTCACAAATAATAATTCTCTGGATATGTATGTATGTGTGTATGGCTGTAACGCTGTGTTAAACAGGCGCGCAAAATAAAAATTCCCAGAAGTTAGCACTAATTGGGATTCTAATAAAGTGCGTTACTCGAAAGTACGTGTTGTCCAGTAACTTTAGTAGATGAGAAGCTCACACATTGCCGCCGCCATATTTTGGCGGGTTGTTCCTAGTAGCGTAATAATTGTTTTGTTAACTGCCGACTTTGAATACCGTAATGTCCTGTTAATTTACACCACCCCCAAATATATATATTTTTTTTCTGTATTTCTTTTTGAAGGAAATTTTCTTTCTTTCTTCATTTTCTCATCAGTTACTTTCCGTAGCAGATGATAACTTAATTTGTCATTTTCCTGGACTTAAATCCAGCCACACTTTGAGTTTCTCATACAAAGACAAGCGATCTTCATTTTTTTAAACTCTGAATTCAATTTTACACGCGTATGTATAAAGCAAATATTTTCATTATAGAAATCTAAATTTATAAATGATAATACCCAGGAATGCTATTTCTCGGCCCTTACCCAATACATTAGACTTTGTGCTCTAAAAGACTGGCAGATTAGAACCGACTCTAGAACGAGCTGCTCGGGGAAAAAAAATCAAAGTTTTACGGTAGTGACAGACACTCGTTATAGCAAACCAAATAAGTGGGATCAGAAAGGGACAGCCAGAGTCCCAGCCCCAATGAGTTTGGGTAATGAAGCGAGCCAATGGAGCAGGGATCTTCTGCCCGGCCTCGTTATGATGGCAATCATGGCGGACAGCCTCTTTTTAGAGCCGGCGCGTGCGCAAATGTGAGAATAATGGCGTCGCCCTTCAGACGTAATGCCTCTTGGGCTGGTATCTCGGAAGCCGCTGTACTGCGATAATGGTTGTGTGTTTTCACTGGTAATGACGTAGGCTTCTGGACAATCGAGCTGACGGACACGGTGGGGGGGCTGTTTACAGCTCCGTACCAGAGATCCCTGATCTACTACTTACAGTGATGGCGGCTATCGGCGCGTACTTTTATAGCATCGTCTTTACATGTTGACATCGCATCTTGTCATTTAGAATATCCGAGACGGAGGCCCAAGATACTTACTTCCACAGCACAATTTATGATGATAGTTACGTACGGTTTAATTTTTCAGAAAAACAATTTGTATTGCGTTTATTTTAAAATGCTTGATAACATTGCTTAAGGGCAGGGATGGGCAAACTTTGTGTGCGGAGGGCAACATTGACAAATGTAAAGCTATTGTGGGGCCGCATGTATATTATGTCCAATTTTTACATGTCGATAAACATTTCTCTATATTAAAATCGGTAAATTAGCATTTTAGCATTACATGACAAAAGTCAAGGACTATTTTTAAAAAATAGAAAATTAGAAAGAAATTTGATCAAAAATGTTAAAACAATCACAACGGTACATGAAATTCTGTAAAATTCAACAGAATAACTTTTTAAAAGGTAATTTTTTAAATTTCTAAATGCCTTCGAGGGCCGCATAATATCAGTTGCCGGACCGAATGCGGCCCGCGGGCCGTAGTTTGCCCACCCCTGTTTTTAGGGTATTTTTTTATATTTAAATATTTAACTCACCCGAAGACAATGTTTTTTTCACCATCAACGGTTAGGTAACTACGTATGCTGTCTAGATCTCCAATTGTATGGGCAATGTTAGAACAATGGGGCTTGGTGATCTCCAATTGTATGGGCAGTGTTAGAACAATGGGGCTTGGTGATCTCCAATTGTATGGGCAGTGATAGAACAATGGGGCTTGGTGATCTCCAATTGTATGGGCAATGTTAGAACAATGGGGCTTGGTGATCTCCAATTGTATGGGCAGTGATAGAACAATATGGCTAGGTGATCTCCAATTGTATGGGCAGTGTTAGAAAAATGGGGCTTGGTCATCTCCAATTGTATGGGCAATGTTAGAACAATGGAGCTTGGTGATCTCCAATTGTATGGGCAGTGTTAGAACAATGGGGGCTTTCTAGATCTCCAATTGTATGGGCAATGTTAGAACAATGGGGCTTTCTAGATCTCCAATTGTATGGGCAGTGTTAGAACAATGGGGGCTTTATAGATCTCCAATTGTATGGGCAGTGTTAGAACAATGGGGGCTTTCTAGATCTCCAATTGTATGGGCAGTGTTAGAACAATGGGGGCTTTCTAGATCTCCAATTGTATGGGCAGTGTTAGAACAATGGGGGCTTTCTAGATTCCATTTGTATGGGCAGTGATAGAACAATGGGGCTTGGTCATCTCCAATTGTATGGGCAGTGATAGAACAATAGGGCTTGGTCATCTCCAATTGTATGGGCAGTGATAGAACAATAGGGCTTGGTCATCTCCAATTGTATGGGCAGTGATAGAACAATAGGGCTTGGTCATCTCCAATTGTATGGGAAGTGATAGAACAATAGGGCTTGGTCATCTCCAATTGTATGGGCAGAGATAGAACAATAGGGCTTGGTCATCTCCAATTGTATGGGCAGTGATAGAACAATAGGGCTTGGTCATCTCCAATTGTATGGGCAGTGATAGAACAATAGGGCTTTTTGAACATTTTCTTCTATAGAAACTTTAACGGCAATATTTTTTTTTTTTTAATTGTTTGCTTCATTTCGCACCTAAAAACGTACACAATGCGTGTCTTATCTACACGTACACTTTAGTAATTAATGAGCAAAATCTTAGTTCAAGAATCGTGATAACTGTCCAACACAACTTACAACCTTCGTTTCTCGGAAAAATCTGGAAAGGGTACTTAATAAAGGAGAATTGTTAGTGTCCATCATACTTTTTAACAATAAACTGATTCGGAAGGCAACAAAGTTAGTGCTATTTTGCAGTTAGTTGCTTCTGGGGTTTATTTATCAAAAAAGGTCCCAGGAACTTTGCATTAGGCAATGTTCATAATTTTAATTTGGGAAGAGGCATAGCCACGATTTCGGGGGTGGGGGGGGGGGGGAGACATAATATTTTTTGTATGCATTTGTTTTTGTATTTGTAACGCTCAATGGGAAAAATTTGTGTTGGGTTTGTATTTTAGTAAGACTGGGACTCGGAAGTGATTGACATAGCATTAAGTCATAAGGATAAGTAAGTAATAGTATTAGTATCTAGAGGAGCCCGGAGATCTTGTCTGATTAAGGGCATGGACATGGCTTGGTCCAGACAATGTGGAGAAGCACCAGGTTACAAGTGTCGGTTATAAAATTACCCTGGCTGTCTGTATTATGTAACGGGCTGGTTCATGTGTAAGTTAGTTGTTTACACCGTAAAATCTTATGGTAAGTTAGTTGTTTACACCGTAAAATCTTATGGTAAGTTAGTTGTTTACACCGTAAAATCTTATGGTAAGTTAGTTGTTTACACCGTAAAATCTTATGGTAAGTTATTTGTTTACACCGTAAAATCTTATGGTAAGTTAGTTGTTTACACCGTAAAATCTTATGGTAAGTTAGTTGTTTACACCGTAAAATCTTATGGTAAGTTAGTTGTGTACACCGTAAAATCTTATGGTAAGTTAGTTGTTTACACCGTAAAATCTTATGATACATTGTTTTTAACGTCAAAATAGTGTTATATTCCTGACCACCACGTGAAAGGTTATCGTGTACAGTGAGCAAAGGGAAGCAACCGAAATATTGACGAACTGTGGCAACTAGTTCCCCCTGACTGAATATTTGTATGGTCTTTTAAATGTTATTTTCTGCACAGTTTCCCCCATATGTTTCCTCAAAGCTTTGACCTGGTTAGGTGATGTACTTACTGATAACTTCATATATTACGTTATGCGCCAGTAAGTCCCATTTACAATACGTCACACGGAAGAATCAAAGGCGGACATTTCTTATCTCTATTCCATTTTACTTATGCCTTTACCCGCCCGATACATTTTGTTGGGGGGCGGGGGGTGGGGGGGCATAGGCTACAACAACAATTTTCAATTCCTCTTGGTCCTGTAAATTCCTTTCCAGGTGTCTGCCATACTTTGTGTGTCTGCCATACTTTGTGTACCGGTTCATCCCATATTTTGTGTGTCTGCCATACTTTGTGTGTCTGCCTCTAGTGATATGACAACTACACATGCCAACAAATGCATCTGCCAACAGATGACATATACAACTGCCAACAGATGACAGATACACCTGCCAACAAATGACAAATACACCTGTCAACAGATTACAAATACACCTGCCGACAAATGACAAAAAATGACAACTACACCTACCAACAAATGCCATATACACCTACCAAAAAATGACAAATGCCATATACACCTACCAACAAATGACAAATGCCATATACACCTACCAACAAATGACAACTGACATATACACCTACCAACAAATGCCATATACACCTACCAACAAATGACAAATGACATATACACCTACCAACAAATGACAAATGCCATATACACCTACCGACAAATGACATATACACCTACCAAAAAATGACATATACACCTACCAACAAATGACAAATGACATATACACCTACCAACAAATGACATATACACCTACCAACAAATGCCATATACACCTACCAACAAATGACAAATGACATATACACCTACCAACAAATGCCATATACGCCTACCAACAAATGACAAATACACCTACCAACAAATGACATATACACCTACCAACAAATGCCATATACACCTACCAACAAATGCCATATACACCTACAAACAAATGACAAATGACATATACACCTACCAACAAATGACAAATACACCTACCAACAAATGACATATACACCTACCAACAAATGACAAATACACCTACCAACAAATGACAAATGCCATATACACCTACCAACAAATGACAAATACACCTACCAAGAAATGACAAATGACATATACACCTACCAACAAATGACAAATGACATATACACCTACCAACAAATGACAAATGACATATACACCTACCAACAGTCAGCAAATATGCGTTGTTGTTTCTGTTAAACTTAACCCCTCCCCTCCCCTTTATATCAGTTGAATACCTAAAGATATTCAGTTTAGCTCTGTCTTCAAGTTCTGGCAGTGGTCACATTTCATGAATACATATTTTGTCAAATTTTCAGCCCCCCACCCCCACTGCTCGCTATTACATTTTATAAAGGATTTATATATTTTTTTTAATTGTAAGGGTTGTTTAATCAAAATCTTTATATTAACTTCCATTTTGTTCGTGGCTGGAAGACAAAATCTTCGGATGGCTAAATTGGCCCACTTCCCGTCAACCCGTCGAGCTGAAACTTGGCACATAGACAAGTTGCCCATGACAATGCATTTTATCAGCCCCACCTCCCAAAATTTAGTGTTTCCTGTTTTTCCCGATAACTGCGCTAAATGGGATTTATTTTTTATTTTTTTTAAAATCGCAACTGGGTTTGGTGCGTAATATTTTCATTTTTTGTTTTTTCTAAAATTGTAAAGGCGGGCGGGTCATTAGAATATTAATATTGTTCAGGGGCGTTAAAAAAAAATGTGCGGTTGTGAACCTTGAGGAAGGAGGGGGACTCATTGGTTACTGATAGAGTGCGTTACTTGTATGCATGTTTGTGTGTAAAGTGTGTATGTTACCAAACAAGATGATATTGTGTTTATGTCATGTTTGGTGTAAAGGGTGTATGTTACCAAATAAGATGATATTATGTTTGTGTCATGTTTGGTGTAAAGGGTGTATGTTACCAAATAAGATGATATTATATTTGTGTCATGTTTGGTGTAAAGGGTGTATGTTACCAAACAAGATGATATTATGTTTGTGTCATGTTTGGTGTAAAGGGTGTATGTTACCAAACAAGATGATATTATGTTTGTGTCATGTTTGGTGTAAAGGGTGTATGTTACCAAACAAGATGATATTATGTTTGTGTCATGTTTGGTGTAAAGTGTGTATGTTCCCAAATAAGATGATATTATGTTTGTGTAATGTTTGGTGTAAAGGGTGTATGTTACCAAATAATATGATATTATGTTTGTGTCATGTTTGGTGTAAAGGGTGTATGTTACCAAATAAGATGATATTATGTTTGTGTCATGTTTGGTGTAAAGGGTGTATGTTACCAAATAAGATGATATTATGCTTGTGTCATGTTTGATGTAAAGTATGTATGTTACCAAAAAAGATGATATTATGTTTGTGTCATGTTTGGTGTAAAGGGTGTATGTTACCAAATAAGATGATATTATGTTTGTTTCATGTTTGGTGTAAAGGGTGTATGTTACCAAATAAGATGATATTATATTTGTGTCATGTTTGGTGTAAAGGGTGTATGTTACCAAACAAGATGATATTATGTTTGTGTCATGTTTGGTGTAAAGGGTGTATGTTACCAAACAAGATGATATTATGTTTGTGTCATGTTTGGTGTAAAGGGTGTATGTTACCAAACAAGATGACTTTACACACTGAAGTTTGTGAGGTCAGCAAAACAGATTAACCATTACAGTTCTTTCATAGGACAAAAATTCACAAAATGAACACAGCACTTGACAAGATGTACTTTGACTATATTCAGATATTATCTCACATCAATAATGGGTTGATCAAAATTTTCTGCATTAAATGCTTTTTTGAGATTTTTAACAGGATATCAATTAGCCTTAGTCGTATCCAAAATAACATTGAATTGTTCTGTTCATTTCGCTACATCATTTACAGCACAGTAGAGAGGAATAAGATTCTAGATCAGGCCTGTACAACATACGGCCCCCTTTGTGGCCTGCGAAGTAACAAAATTTTCTGTATTTTTATTATTTTCTTAAAAGCTTTCCCCCTGTCCTATTTTCTTTTGGCCCGCACAAGTTTTTCATAAAGTATTACGTAAGGCCTTACATTTTGAGTTGTGCGGACCTGTTGTTCTAGAGGGTCTGATTAGCCAAGGAGATCCTTACCTGAGGCTACAGCTTAGTAACATGAACAAGGTTTAGCAAGTGAACATTGGGCAGAAATAAACATTTAATTTACATATTGAAAGAATTTCTATTCATCCTCAGATCGTTTAAGATCTATTACTTTCTAGTACTTGTCTATTGGTTTTATGATTGTAACAAACAGAAATCAGAGAATATTAAATATCAAATACAGCCGCCACCCCCCACCCTTACAATCACAAAACCCACCCCCCTGTTGGCGCTTTGGTTGTTTGAAATCTTGAATACCTAGTAAATAGAAATGAAAATTCAGTGACCGACTGCATAATACATAAACCACTGGGACATAATATACACCTGAAATCTTATGGAATTCAAACCTTTTCAAGTGAATTTGAAGTAGCTAAGATATAATTTTTACTGTGCCAGTTGTGAATCAACCATAGACTTGCACCGAAGGACACTTGCGTTAAAGGGCTATTTATTCCTTAAGTGTATAAAGCAACGCCATGAAAATAAGTAACTTTATAACCGCCAAACTTTGTAGTCCAGGCTTATTTCTCTAGCTTATAAAAAGTTTATGAATAAGAAATTCTGGCCAGAAGATTAAAGATTAAAAATGTTATAGCTTTTCTGAAGAAAAGATAATTGTTCTCAGGTTACAAAATAAAATTACTAAACAACTAAATAGCAACGACTATATTTGACAATAGCTTTAAAATTATCAATATTCACTTTCTCATCATCAAAAAATATCACAGCTCTCTCGAGTTTCTTACAAGTCGAATCATCGGCCTCGTCACAGCAATCAGTTTCTTCGGTGGAGTCGTCCCCAGCCGAACAATCGCATTCAAACTGAAATACTTCATTCTTTCGTGATGTGACACGTCTTGCTGCACTCAAATCAATGACCGGTGGCAACTCCTTTGTGATTGGAGTTGGAGAATAGAGGGGACTATGTCTTTCATTGTCCTGCATGGTCAGCTCCAAGAATACTTCTGCCTTGTCATAGCCACTGATCACAATATTCCCCCAACGGGCATATCTGTATTCACTGTTAACCAGTTGTGTGTCCAATTTGTGGGAACATTCCCATGCAATGCAGTTCTTCAATTCATCAGAGCAACAATTGGGAGTTTTGTTGCTCAACAGCACACAATTTTTTTCCCTGTTTATCATAAATTCTGTCAAGATTTCAAACGAATCATCATGATCAGCAGGGCAGCTAGAATAGGTTTGGTTTTCACAGTTGTTTAGTTCATTCTGGCAATGTGAACAAAAATATTTGCGAAGACCCAGTTTATCAACTTCAAACAAAATAGTTGACATGTTCATTCTGAAATAAACAGACACACACAAAAATATATAATTAAATTACACTGACAAAAATTTATTTTCAAATTTGATTTCATAATTATTTCTGTTCTGTTTTTTTTTTCTTTTACTTTCTCTAGAAAATTAACGAAAGGCAACCAGTTTAAAATGTAAACAACATTGAAATTATACAAAGGGTTAATCTGGCAGAAGGCCAAGTTTTGTTACATATAGCTGTTGGTATATTTCTTTACAATAAATACCAACTATGAATTCAAATATGTTTGCTAGACAACTCATGTGGTTTAATAAAGAATTAAATGAATGACTGTAAGAACATATATTTTTATGGCATCTATCTTTTATGTCTTTTTTCAAGATAACATTGCCAGATAGCATAGCCAGATAACATGGCCAGATAACGTGGCCAGATAATGTGGCCAGATAACGTGGCCAGATAACGTGGCCAGATAATGTGGCCAGATAACGTGGCCAGATAACATGGCCAGATAACATAGCCAGCTGATTTTGTAATAACACACTACGTTGGTACTGTGTACCCACTGTGAGAACTGGGGAATATTTACATAGGGGTTACGTGATCCCCAGGAATGGCTGCCACTGAAATGGTTGCTATCATTAGTTCTAGAGAGGTCTGTTTTTTCATTAAAAGTACCCAAGCTTGGCATCTTTTGTAGGTCTATCAACTAATGAAATTATATAAAAATGCATTATTAAAATTTAACATAACTTTAAAAACACAACATCCATTTCCTTGAAATCTTTTTTTTTTTAAATTTTTGATTTAAATCTTAAAGAAAGCGATGTTTTTGCTTTGTTAAAGGTGAGCCAACCTTGAAGGCTGTATTGCACTTATGATGTACAGCGTGCAGTGCTTGTCTCTCACCAAATGCTCAAGGAATTCTGCTTTAACTCTGCTTTCAATACATCTCTTTTTAACATTGATTACCTGAAAGAAAGGACAGATCATTTGAAAATTAAATATCAAACCTTGTTTTATGGACTGTTTCAATTTTTTAAATTCTTTTTGCTTAGAAAATTGTATTTTGGAATGAGATTCATCTATTTTTCATAAATCAACTGCATGACATTATAAGGTACTACAATGGCAACACTTGTTTTGGTGTCACCCAATGGAGTAAACTCATGGTCCCATTCCCCCCCCCCCCCCCACTTCTCATGGACCTACTCCCAGTCTGTTGCTCGGGAAGCAGCCCTTCTAATGCAACATGCTCTGTGGTCTACCTGTTGCACACCATACCCCCTAGTTATGCTACTGAGGTACAATGTTTAATGTCCCGGGTGGATGGGACTCGTTAACCCTGGACGGCAACTCATCTAAGAGAAGGCAACTCTGAATTCAAACCCGGCGATGGAGTCCCGATAGGCGGATAACATTGATACAATGAAACATTCCGGCAACTCCCAGGTGGATGGTACTCGTTAACCTTGGACGGCAACTCATCTAAGAGAAGGCAACTCTGAATTCAAACCCGGAGATGGGGAGATGGAGTTCACATGCGCCTAACTGGCAGCAGTGATGCCTCTCGAACATCGAACATCGGAGCGCTGTGAGCATGCTACCATAGCATGGAATGAGCGCTATATAAGTACTCCTATCAATCAATCAATTTTGAAATATCTAATTTTTGTTCCCACATATTCATGAATTTATAAGTCTGCTTATTTTTAAAGAAGAGAAATTTTAATTATGATATTGATAATGTTTTTATGTTTATTCTATGATGAATTCTAAGTCAAAACTGCAAACATTTCAGTTCATAATAAGCTTGTAACATAGGTTCCGAATAAATCAGTTCATAATAAGCTTGTAACATAGGTTCAGAATAAATCAGTTCATAATAAGCTTGTAACATAGGTTCAGAATAAATCAGTTCATAATAAGCTTGTAACATAGGTTCAGAATAAATCAGTTCATAATAAGCTTGTAACATAGGTTCCGAATTTTAAAAATGTAACAAAACTGACGACAGAGAGTGATAAAAGATAATGATTTTAATACACTATTCTGATTCTTTTAATTGTTTCTTTCCAAAGGCATATATCCATAAATGCAAATTTTGCTGCAGGAGTCTGATTAACATTTTTTTTTACAATTACAAAGCAATGGGACTTTAACCCCAACATGAACATGTAATGTTTCGCAGATGTTGCTTTCATATTTTGGTACAATTAAAGTTAAACATGACATCACAAATCAAATTTTTCATTAATTTATAGATGTGACATATATTACCTAGATGTTACATAGATGTTGGCAGACACAACATTTTTACCAATTTGTTCAGGAAAGTACTTGAAATTAAAACCCTTGACTGCTCACCATTTTAAAATCAGATTTAGGTCAGGTTTTAAGAGCAAGCCATATCCCAGTTTGTGAAATCTACTGTTATAGAGCAAGCCATATCCCAGTTTGTAAAATCTACTGTTATAGAGCAAGCCATATCCCAGTTTGTGAAATCTTCTGTTATTTTAGGACCTACTTACTTTTAATGTATTGTCCCAATCAAAGATTACTGTTGCTCTGTCTGGAATGTTGCATTGCTCAATGGGATTAAAGTGAGGTTCATTCAAATGAATCGCCATTGAAATCTAATAAGGAAAAAAGGTTTACAAACTATTAATGTTTTGCCAAAAGTAAGCTAACAAAAATTTGAGATAAAAAGGTTGGCATAAAGTAGAATAGCCATACCGACCCGCCATACCATCATGCCAGTTTGCTCTAGTACTAGTAGTACTAAACTAATATTAAAATACTAAAATTAGGCCTAGGCCCTATCATGGTTCTTTATTAGCAATTAATTAAATCTAATTATAATATTGGGTTAGGCAAAGAGTTTATTTTCAAGGCTATTGCTACTATTACTATTACTATAATTTATTTAGGCCAACAAGAACCTGGATGTAAAATTAAGTTAACTACTTAGGTTTAGGCTACACTACTTATTTTATATAATAATTACAATAATTTGAGTTTGAGTACAATGTTGTGATTGTGAAGGAAGGTTTTGGGTCAAATTGCTCATTTTAATGTATTGTTTTGTTATTCAGGCTATAAGTATAACTTGGTTTGGCCTATCTCGTCATGATATTTGTTTCATTAACATAAGTGAAATCTCTGACAAAATTATACAGTTATACAGCCTTAAAAAGTCTGAAAAGAACTAAAAAACTTACGTCAAGAATTTCAAACTCAAAGAAAAGAGGTCACGAAATCTAAATGACTAAATGATCAACAATTAAGTCCTTATTATGACCAAGGCAGTTCACTGATTAACTGTTTTTTACACTAAAGAAACAATTTAATGTAGATGTCCTGTGTTTAAATTGTTTTTAATTTTTAGTTGGAAAATGTGACTTTATTAAAAATTAAATATGTATTTATTTATGGGCTGAAAATGTACAAAGTAACGGAATAGGAAATGCATATCCTATTATAGTTTGGATCAATAAAAGAAACGTAAACTTAATCTTTTAAATTTAAAGTGCTGATGGATTTTACGCACAACTTAATAATATAATATGATATTAATTAATATTTATTTTCAAATTCAAATAACCCTAAACCTAACATGAACCCTAAACAATCACGCTGGGCACTAATAGTGGGAAATAGCCAAAATGGTTACTCTCACTATGTACAGTGACGTCAGTGATTATTAAGTAGGCAGCCTAATTCTAATCATAATCATTAGTCATTAGTAGGCAGCCTATGGCATAGGCTATGCCTATTATAATTTAGAAAGAACAAAAACTATAATAATTAAAAATAATACTATATTTATATATTATATATAGTAGTAGTAGACGGACTTATACTTATTTAAGTTATTATACTGTTACTATTATATTAAATTAATTATATTCCATTCAATGAATGATTCATTTAATTTATATTTATGTAATTGGTATTATATCATTATATGGGTGCAGCAACGTACCGAACCAGTTTTCAACCAGAACCAGAAATATGTCAAACTCTGTGTGAAAATACTCAATATAACATTAACATTATAAAAAAACAGATGTAGACTAAAAGATTACTTATTATAAAATTAAGTACATGTTAGCACGATCTTTGACTTAAAAAGAACGAGAAATTTTATATTATTAATTATGAGTGGGCGACTTTATGTATGTTGTCAGTCATTTACTTCCCCATGACTAATTTTAGCAGCAGAAAGAAGCCAATCATTTAACAGTTAATATAATAAACTAACTCGTGATATTTGGAGAAATTGGAAAATCCCGCAATATAAGTTAAAAGATAGTTCAGCAAGAATACCGACCGAGAGATGTAACAACATTTCATTGAATTTTTTTATATTAGTATTATCTTTGTTTAAGTTTCGTACAACAGTAGCAGAGCGAAATCTTCGAATAACGGCGAACGTTATGCGCAGAGCTGTGCGGTGCGAATAATCACTCCGTTACACAAATCAAAAGATGATCCAGAGTTTGAATATTCATTTTTTATATTGAACACGACCCTACCTAATTACTAATACTAATATTATATAATTAATATAACGTTGCTAGAAACCACCCACCCCGATAAAAGTAATTGGTATTGCTAGGGCATACTAATCAGTAAAAAAAAATATTGTTTTGTGTATGTAAAAAAAATTAAGTCTGAAGTTACTGTTCTTAGTGTCAACTAGGGCTGAGCGTTATTATTATTATACGTAGTCGGCTGGTCATGTGACGGTCTATCCTCGGTTGGGGGTTGGTCAAAATGATGGTCACGGTACCGGTAGCCATTACTATCAACGATGTCGGTCGAGAAAGGTGCCATGATTTCAACTTGCCAAGACTGTAAAGAAATATTACGTTAAAGAAACACGAAGAAGAATGTGGCGTGCTCTATGACATGTTATATACATCTCAAAGAAAGTAAGGGTAAACTTTGAGATATCAGATGGGTACGTGGTTTTTTTTACCATGGCCGCCATCTTGGTTGACACGACCAGTAAAAAATAAGAATAAAACGTTTAAAAATAATGAAAAAACTCCCTAAATGTATCCCTAACCTGAACCCTAAATCTAAACCTAACCTGAACCCTAAAGTCATCAGCAACATAACAAAACATGCAAATGACGTCATGTACCCATCTTTCCAAATTAGCCAAAGTAAGAAAAGGTTTATTCATTAAGACAGAGTTGCTTTTAAATTTTAAATAGTTTCCCCATTTATTTGAATCACTACAAGTACAATCCTGGCCGGTATCAGAAGTGAGAGGTTGGGTTTATTAAAAAATATTAAAAATACTATTGTTGGGTTTGTAATTGTAAGACAAAATTTGGATAATCATACTGACTGTGAATTGAAAGAAAGGAAAGTATACTATTTACAGATTTAAATAATTTAAAAAAAATAATATTAACATGGAATCTGTTTTAACTCTTTTGGGGTGTCTGTGCCAAAATGACAGAGCACTTTTTACGAGCTCGGCACTCGCTTTGCAAAAAAAATCATTAAAAATATTCTTGTAGGAAATTTAATAAACTAATAAACTAATACAATATTTATGAAACGAAGTGTCCACATGTCCGGCAACAAGTGCAGGTCACATGACCGCAGTAACATAGTTTGGCGAGATATCTGTCCATCAGCCTTGTCACATGACCGCTAACTGTCGTCGGAGATGCATGGGGGTGACCAGAATACACTTCATTTCAAGAACTAGGTGGGGGGGAAACTGCAAATTAAAAGTAAAAAATACTGAGAGTGAGAGAGAAAGTCAAAAATTATAGTGTGGGTGATAAATAATTAAGGCGGGGAAGTCCAAAGTTTACAATGAAATATACCCTAAATCTTAATATAGGGCCAATATAGTGTGCTGTTGGGGTAGCATATTTCTCACGCAATAATAATAGCCTAAAATAAAACTTTTTTAACAGTAGGTCTATTGACTGGCAAGTATTGGTCTTATTTCCTTTGGTTCATATTTTAAATTTAGGATACTAGGTAGAGCTTTATAAGATATTTAAACCAAGATAACTGATTTTATGGCATGTCTGTCGGAATAATAACACACAATAGTTGTGACATGCCCGCCGAAAGAATATCTCCGGCACTATCTGTCCGGCCGCTGGACATGTAAACACTGCCTTTATGAAATGAATCAAACTGAAATCTCAATATTTGTGCAAATGAGCAATCCTGATTTGCTATTTTTTTGGGAGTAATTTTTTGTTAAACCTAGGATAAACATTCATCATCATCATCAGGTCCCGTAGTCCTTCGACCGTTGGGGCGCCACAGATGACATGTACACTATTCTTCTCCATTCCTCTCGGTCTTCTGCCCTACGCATAGCATCGCCTAGTTGTAATCCCGTCCATTCTTTGATATTATCTTCCCAACTTTTTCTTTGTCTTCCTCTTCTTCTCCCTCCTCTAGTAGTGCCCTGCAAGATCTCTTTGGCGAGCCCTTGTTTTCTGGTCACGTGGCCATACCACTCAAGTTTGCGCTTTTTAACAGACGTCAGGAGGTCATCGTATTGCCCAATTGCCTGACGAATCCTTTCTTTTATTTGCAAATAAAAGAAAGGATAAACATTACTTACTTTTATCAACTGTGAAATTTTTTATTGATGAAGCCTGAATAACTATTAGTCCTAACACTTGTTTTTTTGGGAAACAAGGCCCATGGAGGCCCTTCAGACACCTCTGGCCCATGGAGGCCCTTCAGACACCTCTGGCCCATGCTCAAGTGGTTCTACTCCTTTTCCTGCCCGCGGCTATTTTTCAGTTGCTACAGACACTCACTGTAACAGGCCCCCATTTATAACTTAAGGACCTCCTCTTAAGCTGGATGTTACCAAGAAAGTTGTCTGCATACCTATTGCTCTCTCTCTCATAAATATTTTAAAGGATATTTATTGTAAAAAAATAGCATAAAGTACTTAAATGGAGTGCTTATGCCTTATGTATTTTGTTGTCTAAAAATTCAGAGGGGCCATCTCTGTCCAGTTGAGGACCCCTAATACTAAAACAAGGGTTCAAAATACTAGCATTACCCTCATCTGTCCTTTCGCTACTCCACCTTGGGCCGATAGATCGGCCTCTATCAGCCAACCCGTCCCAAGAGTGTTACTTAACCCTACTTAACTTACTTGAATCGAGTTTAGTCACAAAGAAACATGGTTTTGGAACCAACACAAATTTTAAAAAAGTAAGCAGTGTCCATGGACAAGCTATGGATCATACAATCGTGAACATCCTCCCCTAGAATATGTGTGTTGTCAATTATAGTTAGTCCCTTATCAGTGGTCTAAGTAATTCCAAGATGATGATGATGATGTGCTGATTTGGCATAATCAATGATAATCTCAAGTTCTAATTTCAAGGTTTAAACTTTGGGAAACAGATTTATTACTGGTATTATTTCAAAAGAAGCAAACTTATTAATTTGGCCTATATTCTGTAACATTGATTGAAGACAATTTTTAAAAGCTTGGCTTATGAAACTCTACTTTGCAGATTTAAATGTATATTTTTAATACACAAGTCTTATTGTATTAATACTATTAAATATTATTAAGTTCCAGCCCTAATTAATATCACTGTGTCTGTTGTGGACAATTTCAAAAAGATCATAGTTAATCATTTGTCCATTACTGCCTATTGTTTTATCATCATCCGTATAAAATCCAACTGCATGTTGTACTAAGTTACTATTGCCATTTAGATTCTTCCACCTAGAATCCCTTAAGAATAAATCTCAATCAAAAAAATAATGTTGGGCTTTCATGACTATAGCCTTCAAGAATGCAAATAAAAATTTCTTTTCATAAAAAAACACTAACCCTGCCAAGGTGCTTTACATACTTATAACATTATACAGCGTTTCAAGTTTTAATTTAAATGAAAAAAAAATCCAATTTGATAAATCCTTATTGTGTCAGAGTTTGACCAAGTCCTGTTATGTTACATAAGGTATAGATAAAAGGTCTTCAAATCAAATAAATTGTATTTAATTTTTGCCTGTGTTAGATTTTTAATAAAAATTCTCTCTATAAAAGTTTGAATGAAAAAACTAAAACCTTAACTGCTTTGAGCTTCAAACATTTTTTATAAATTAATCTAAAAAAAAATTACATATACAAAATCTAAAAAAAAATTATATATACAAAATCTTTAAAAAAAATTACATATACAAAATCTAAAAAAAAAATTACATAGACAAAATCTAAAAAAAAATTACATATACAAAATCTTTAAAAAAAATTACATATACAAAATCTAAAAAAAAAATTACATAGACAAAATCTAAAAAAAAATTACATATACAAAATCTAAAAAAAAGATTACTTATACAAAATCTAAAAAAAAATTATATATACAAAATCTAAAAAAAAAAATTACATATACAAAATCTAAAAAAAAAAATTACATATACAAAATCTAAAAAAAAATTTACATATACAATCATGAAGCACTCCATTGGAAGAATCTTTATTTAAAATAATTTGGGATAAAAGAATAACGGCTCAGGAATCAACAGGTCTGTTTTGTGATTTTGACACTATTTCATTACTTGACAAATTGTTATTACTATACTATTTTAAAAGGCTATATTAAGTTACAAAATAAAACAATTATGGAAAGCTGCAGATGACCCGCTCTCACATGAATTTCAAATATCCTTGTCCAGAGGTTCCCAAGCTTTTTGGGGTCACAGCACCTTTGCTGTATGTAGCCAGGTCTTCCCAATTTTCCCAAAGCCACATTCTAAGTGCACTGTAAAATGTCACTTTTTAAAAAATGTAATCTATTTTGGAAACTATAACCAAGAAGAAATACCTCAATAAATTCATGTGAATTTATCAAAACAATATTATTTGATATGAGCAAAAATTAACTTATTACAAAGGCTGCACAAAACCAAAAGCTACTTTAATAAGTACACAAAGTACCAAGTAAGTTCAAGAACTAGTAAAACATTACCACCTAATAAATATAAAGATTTATGCAGCCATTTATTAATAAGTGAGCAATGGGCTTGCATTAAGTCTGCTAATGTTTTAACACGTCAGGGCGCAGCAGGATACAGTCTGGGAGCCTCTGTCCTGGTCAATTACATGCCAAAATAAACACATTTCTTAAAAATGTTCAAACATCTAACATCCTTTGCCTATACTCCATCCAGACAAATAGTAAAATCTTAATCCTCTGACGAATCCCCTAGGGCGTGTAAGAGATATTTAAAAATATCAGAAAAGTTAGTTTCAATGAATAGGTTGGTGATATGATGGCACAAGGTTAGTTTCAATGAATTGGTTGGTGATATGATGGCACAAGGTTAGTTTCAATGAATTGGTTGGTGATATGATGGCACAAGGTTAGTTTCAATGAATTGGTTGGTGATATGATGGCACAAGGTTAGTTTCAATGAATAGGTTGGTGATATGATGGCACAAGGTTAGTTTCAATGAATTGGTTGGTGATATGATGGCACGAGTAGAGTTCTGCACATTCCTAATTTAATGCAAATTAGATAAAATCCATAAAGAAAAGTAATATTATATTTTCACAATCTAAATTTCCTTCTAACATATTGAGAGCATTTTTCTGTACAAAAAAAAAAAAAACAAGGCAAAAGAGCTGTTTAGAATGATTGCATCTTATCTGTAGATCAATTGGTGGCTAGAGTGGAGCCAAAACTAACCAAAATTGGTATAGCAGAGCTCAGTTAAAAAGTTTGATCCACTATCCTGGCTGCAATAGGAATTTTTAATCACAGGAGTAATAATCAGAAGATATAACTTGCATTTTAGAAATATATTACTATAGATCTGTGACAAAAAAATTTAATTTTAAATATTAAGAATCCACTACTCTAATGTAGTGGATATAAAATCTTGCATTGAGCTGGACTTGACCATTTTTGAAGGATTTCTTTTTTTCCTATCACACCAACCTCCGTAAACTCTTGAGAAGCTTGAATTTTACTGATTCCAATAACGGGTGGACTTTTACTATTTATTAGATTAATTAACCCTCTTAGGACGGAGCACTTTTTATTTTTCACCTCGCAAAAATATCAGTATAAAGATCAACAAGAGTACTTTATGAATCCGTTCCTTCCAGTCCAACAAATATGATGGCACAAAACCTATGAAAGTTGCACAAAACCTATGACAGTTGCACACAACCTATGACAGTTGGTGCTGTGATATAAAAAGTATTTAAAATTCACAGCGCAATGAAATTATCATCAGCTCATTTAGAATATCTAATTCCGTTGTCACATCAATGATTACACCATGTGCTTGATTAAAATTTTTTTTACTTATTATAATGGAAACTTTCATGTTAAAATTGTTCATAGGATATTGTTTCATATATGGGGTAGTTTTCTTTCATTCTACATGTGTTATTTTACTTCCAGGTTAAAGTTGTTTTTACAGAGATCACTTGAAGGCCTCCATCAATGCAAGACTTTACTGCTGCTCTCATGGTGAATGTACTTGAAGACTCCCATCACTGCCAGACTTCACAGCTGCTCTTATGATGCATGTACTTGAAGGCCCCCATCACTGCAAGACTTTACTGCTGCTCTCATGGTGAATGTACTTGAAGGCTCCCATTACTGCCAGACTTCACAGCTGCTCTTATGATGAATGTACTTGAAGGCTCCCATCACTGCCAGACTTCACTGCTGCTCTTATGATGAATGTACTTGAAGGCCCCCATCACTGCCAGACTTCACTGCTGCTCTTATGATGAATGTACTTGAAGGCTCCCATCACTGCCAGACTTCACTGCTGCTCTTATGATGAATGTACTTGAAGGCCCCCATCACTGCCAGACTTCACTGCTGCTCTTATGATGAATGTACTTGAAGGCTCCCATCACTGCAAGACTTTACTGCTGCTCTTATGATGAATGTACTTGAAGGCCCCCATCACTGCAAGACTTCACAGCTGCTCTTATGATGAATGTACATGAAGGCCCCCATCACTGCCAGACTTCACTGCTGCTCTTATGATGAATGTACTTGAAGGCCCCCATCACTGCCAGACTTCACTGCTGCTCTTATGATGAATGTACTTGAATGCCCCCATCACTGCCAGACTTCACTGCTGCTCTTATGATGAATGTACTTGAATGCCACCATCACTGCCAGACTTCACTGCTGCTCTTATAATGAACGTGCAAGAGGAATCATGACATGTCAGGACAATGTCCGGTCAACATTTTACTTGAGGTAAATACCTTTTTATCGCATTTACTTTGCTATTGTTTGTTTGGTTTTTCTTGGTAATATTTTAACTTGATTTAAGACAATGGTGATTAATTTTTAGGTAACTGAACATTACTGGTGTCTTTGACATTTATGCCCAGTCTATCATAAACCAACCCTCTTAGTTTTTGGCAGTGAAAACCCTGAAAAGTGTTTAACCATATTATTAGCTGACCCATAAATAATATTTCAGTAGATGCAATAGGGAATAATAATACTTTTTTTAAGTGCCATAATTTTAAACCTTTTTATTGTGTAAGTAAAAAGACTTAAGAACTAAACATACAGTATGATGCAGAACACATATATTCATTTTGCAGCTCTAAAGGTATATACGGTAATTATACTGAACATTTCTGAAAAATAGAACCATAATGATCTGCAATTACAATTTCCTTATTCAATGTAGGTAATTTGTGGTACCGGTAGTTATCAGACGCAGTTATGAAAATGTGTTTTGCTGGAGACGACAGATAATGAGTCGAAAGATCTAACTCTAGAAAAAGCCTGGTTGTTGTATATGAACGCAAATCTTTTAAAACATTTGTCCTTGGGTCTTGTTGACTGTGATAATGTGTTCAGCACATTCATCTAAATATTAAATATCTATAGCAGATACATCTCTGCAAAACAAAGTAACACAGTCATCTACTTTTTACCTTCAGTTCCCTTTTTTGATGCCAGCTTAACTTGATCCCACTGGGCACGTGATGCGAGTTAGTTATTTCATATATTATGCATGTTTATTAAGATACTGTATTGTACGATTTTAAGACGATATTGTACGATTTTAAGAGTTCGAGGGTAATCAAGTCTGTGTTTTCTAATCATTGAGCGTCTCATACTCTGATCTCTGAGTACCAGTTACTTGACCCCCATGTCACCACAATACAGAATGGAGACACACTCTCCCATACCTGGCTAGACAATCTGTTTAAATAACATGCTGCCATAGATAGTTCACAATGGCCACTGTAGTCTTTCTATTGTGACACCTTTAGTACAGCAGCTCCCATCTCAATTACTCTGACCAGAAGACTTTCCTTAAAGTTGTTAGCTCCCTGTGCTCACATATCTGTTTCATTTAACTTGGTCCTGTTGGTGTGCCTGAGGGCAGAACCATTAACTTTGAGAACAATTGAAGAATATTGTTTTAAGATAGAGCCAAGTTAACTGTAGCTAAGTGATTCTTAACATTGGGCGTACCAACATGTGACAGACAATCAAGTTAGCTGTAGATCAGTGATTCTTAACATTGGGCGTACCAACATGTGACAGACAATCAAGTTAACTGTAGATCAGTGATTCTTAACATTGGGCTTACCAACACGTGACAGACAATTAAAGATTATTGGGTGACATTTAGTCAGGTTTGGAAATGTGTTTGGGGAAAGGGGGCAATGTTAGAAGGGACACTTTTTAAAGGTAAATAATTTATTGAGACTCTTAGCATTTGCCAAATTAGAAGTTCTTATTTACGCTTTTTATATAAAGGAATAAGGGAGTAGGTGATATGACACCTATTTTAGGTGTTCAGAGGGAGGTGGGGCAGAAAAGGTTGTGAAGAACTGCTGAAGTGGTGCAGGTGGGGGCTGACATTTTTGGAATATCTTAATATAATTATGTCAAAACTCACACCCCTCTTGGTTAAAATAATAGATTCATTTGACAAAGATTGAGAACCACTGTGCTAGTGTATTATATATAAAGTAAATTTTGATGGGTAAAATGTGTTTGAAGTGATACACATAGTAAATTAAGCATTCATTCTTCATGAGCTGTAATCATTCTTCAACAGATTTGAAATGATCAAATGATGAATGGTCAAGAGAAACCACACCGCAACAGAACAAGTTCCAATGATCTCCCATCTCATAGAAGTCAGTTCATTAAATGTCAATTTTGGACAAGAAAAGGTATGTGTGTAGTTAATTCTAACATTTATACAGCAAAATATTTTTAAGTACCTTTAGCATAACCCACTACCGCCTAAACTACTATTTCTCTACTACTACTTTGAAATTTTTCTCCTAAAAAATTTAGAGGATAACCTTTTAATTATATCTGAAGTGGACTATCGCTGCATTTTCAAAAATTCTCTGACTTTGACAATGGTCACCGTAGCCTAGCAATGTAACAGTCTTTATTTTTATAGTCCTGTCCCATCTATGTAATTTTGGCCATCCTTCCACTCAGAATTCATGCTTTTATTTTTCCATGCTTGGATTCCCAATTGCTGTAGATCTGTTACCACATGGTCTATCCATCTAAGCCTACGTCTGCCTTTGAGCCGTTTTGCTCTCGGTTTTGCACCCAGCGCAACCTGTCCTTTTTTATATTGGTTCTTGTAGCATGGTATCCTGTTATAATCCATTCAATTCATGGTTGGTTCGTTTCTCCATTCATATTGATCCTTTGTTGGCTCATATATTTTTTTGGATAATTTTTCTCGTCCATGTGTCTAGAAAGTTTTCTGCAGTTTTTGTTTGTTTGGGTCCAACTTTTACTAGCCTATATTACCAGTGGTCTTATTTCAGTTCTATGTATAGTTTTCTTTGTATTTCTTGTAATGTTTTTTAAGCCGTTTTTGACCAATTCTGTTATTACTTACTACAAGGCAGCAGTTTCTGATCCATATCTGCCATCTGGGGAGGCACCAAAGGGCAGATGAGTAACTCTGCATGAGATTTTGGTCTGGTTAAAAGGGGATAACTCATAAAATAATTTTATTTTATTGAAAAATAAGGTTAGCATTTCAGTGTTTTATTTGGAATCCAGCTGAATTATTTCTTTTTTTTTTTTTTTGGTTAAAATAATCTTGTAGGATTGAGATGTTGGCCCTTCAAAACAAAAGCCAAATTTATTTTTTAATGAAAGTGATTTTAAATATAACTACCATAGTTCCAAGTCTAATAGTGAATGTATGTGAATAATAGAGTAAATATCAAGAAGTATGGAGTCAATAATTATTTTGTTAAGTAAAATTTCTAAAAAAAATAAATGTTATAATTTAAAATTACAAAAACTGCAAGAATCTGGTTTTCTCTTAACCCATTTTCATATCTGTAACGACCTTAAGTGCACTTTTAAAGAAATATTATTAATTTCATAAAAAATTACACCACACCCATTTTTTCATGAACTTTACTTTCCGCCAAGTGTAAACAAAAATATATTTTCATGTTTTTAAAGAAAATCTTAACCCATCTTTGTTCACACTCATTGAACTGTAAAGGATAAAAAGTATGGCTCCCTATTTGAGATGAAATTTTCATTTGTGTAAAATGATTGGGTTTTGAGATATTTTTTTAATTGGTGTAACATATATTCACTTTTTAAAAGAAAATGTGGCACCTCTTTTTCATGACTGTAATGTCATTGGATTTAAAGATATTGTCATCGCACACAAATATACATACCCTATTCCAGAAGAAATTAATTATTTATCAAATTCATTCCTTTATTCTGAGTGCTATATGAAATTATCAAAAAACCCTCCCCCCCCCCCCCTCCCAACTTATGCATGCCCCTGAACTTTATTAAAATTCTAAAGCCTCAGCACCACAGCACCATTTTGCTATGCATTGCTTTACATCTTCTTTAAAAAATAAATATTGCTACATATTGCCAAAAATTAGGTGTTTTTTTAATTTTAACTTTAAAATACATACCAAAGTTCAAATCTGTAACATAATTGGTCATGGAGACTAATGCTTTTCTTTTCCATGTATGGTTTCCCAACTGCTGTAGATATTTTTTCACATTTTGCATCCAAGCCTAGGTCTGCCTAGGAGCCGTTTTCCTTTAATAAACACCCCAACTCTGGAAGAAACTACAGAAGTAATAAATTATATGAAAAAACCACAAAGCCCCTGGAGTAGATCTCATCACAGCAGAACTTATTAAATGTGGAGAAAGAGAACTACAGAAGAATTTCCCTATTAAATATTACATACAAAATATTCACAAATCTAATTAAAAAAAGACTACAGCTTTACACTGAACAAATACTAGGTGACCACCAATGTGGATTTAGACACAAAAGATCAATATAAGCAGATATATTTTATCATCTTATAATTGATTTGTATTATTATACATAAAAAAAGAGGTATTTTTTGTTCCAACCAACGGGGAGAAGATAATGTATAGAAACAGTGGCGATCACAAAGGTTTATCAGTATTTAAATGTAAATGATATTATGTATGAATCTGTTTTTAAATAAATGGCATGTAACACTTTTAAAGTGAAAAGAAATGTTTGCATTTTGATCAATAGGACCAAATCTTAGTTGATATAATATTTATTTTATTTTCAGATGACACTCAAGGCAAAGAATATGAGGGAAGAAACTAATCTTCCTCAGTTGTCATCTTAACAATCCAAGGCATAGAATACCAAGCAAAGTCAATTCCTTTAAGCAAGAGATGGCTCAAGAAATTCAAAGTTGACTGGTTCTATAGATGAAGGTGGGTGTACTGGTTCTATAGATAGAGTTGGGTCTAATGGTTTTATAGATAGAGGTGTATGTACTGGTTCTTTTTATATATGGGTGAATGTACTGGTTCTATAGATAGAGACGAGTTGACTGGATCTATAGATATAGGTGGGTGTACTGGTTCTATAGATATAGTTTGGTGTACTGGTACTATAGATATAGTTGGGTGTAATGGTTTTATAGATAGAGGTGTATGTAATGGTTCTATAGATAGAGGTGAATATACTGGTTCTATAGATAGAGGTGGGTCGACTGGTTCTATAGATAGAGACTCATTGACTTGTTCTATAGATAGAGACTGGTTGACTGGTTCTATAGATATAGATGGGTTGACTGGTTCTATAGATAGACTGGTTGTATAGTTAGAGTTGGATGTACTTGTTCTATAGATAAAAGGTGGATGTACTGGTTCTATAGATAGAGGTGTATGTAATGGTTCTATACATAGTGTTGGATTGACTGGTTCTATAGTTAGAGGTTGATGTACTGGTTCTATATATAGAGACTGGTATACTGGTTCTATAGATGTAGATGGGTTGACTGGTTCTATAGATAGAGACTGGTTGACTGGTTCTATAGATACAGACTGGTTGACTGGTTCTATAGATAGAGACTCGTTGACTTGTTCTATAGAGACTGGTTGACTGGTTCTATAGATATAAATGGGTTGACTGGTTCTATAGATAGAAGCGTATTGACTAGCTCTATAGATAGAGATGGGTGTACTGGTTCTATAGATAAAAGGTGGATGTACTGGTTCTATAGATAGAGTTGGATGTCATGGTTCTATATTTAGAGGTGATTGTACTGGTTCTATAGATAAAAGGTGGATGTACTGGTTCTATAGATAGAGGTGGATATACTGGTTCTATAGATAGAGGTGGATATACTGGTTCTATAGATATAGATGGGTGTACTGATTCTATCAGACCTGCCAACCCTTCCGATTTTGTCGGAATTATACGGGTTTTTTACCCCTCCTTCCGACAAACCCGTTAAAATTCCGATTATCCGAACATTATAATTTTTCACCCGTCATAAAAATCAGAAAGCGAAAAAAGAAAAAAGGTAAAAAATCGGATACGTCAGGAAGTGGTGAATTCCTTTATTTTTACGTAGTGTTTACATGTCCGGCGACCGGACGAATAAGTTCTCGAGATATTCGCCCGGCTATTACTATTATATGTTTGATCAATTCACATGACCACCATAACAGAGTTGCGCGAGATATTTGTCCTCCAGCCTTGTCACGTGACTGCTAATAGTCAAACAGTCCGGTCGCCGGACGTGTAGACACTGCCTTGTTTTAATCGAAGCGAGCCGCGATCTCCAAATCATTCTTCAATCATCCATTGATCTTATCGCAATTCATCTTTTTACTAGGCTAAAAAATTATTTAGTTTTATTGTGACTTTTTGGGTTTTTAAAAAGTTTTAAATTAAATTTAAATGGATAAATCTATTGAAAGTGGTAGGCACAATGATATTAATAAACATATTTTAACACACAAAAAAACAACATAACGACATACAACTGAAACTGCAGCTAATAGCAGTGAATCTATGACATCCATGTCTAATTTCTTTGCCAAGGAATCGGAAGTTTTATTGATCTCCTCTCTTATTGAAGGAAATATTTTATTTCTCCAGCAAACTCCGATCGTTGTAATGCCAGAGGCAAAGAAATGTTTCCACACTCGCAGATTGCTAGAACTAGAAGATTGTGAAGAAAAATTACAACTAAACAAGGGGAAGCATGAAAGTTTGTCTTTCTAACTTGCTTGTATCTAAAGTCAGTTGCAATGCTAATCTTCAGTTGTCCAAAGAGTTGGACAAATGCAAAAAGGCCACTAGGAATAGGCAGGAAAGCTGAACTCTTAGCAGCCTGTGTACATATGTAAATACAATGGATCTTCTGTCTCTGTCCAGTGCCTGTACTACTATATAATACTGTATATATCAGAATCTGTATAAAAACATTTCCAGTAACTTTTTTCTCATGTTGTAGACTCTTCAAAGGCAATGGAGGTAACTTTATATTTCTTTATTTACTAAAAGAGGCTTGTGCATTAGTTTACAGATCTTAAGCCAACGCCCCCCCCCCCCGGTCTGCGACCCCTGGGGGGCAGCGGTCCCACTTTCCCCCCCTATGCATCACACCTACAGATTTTTTTCTTGGAAGGTTGCCAGGTCTGTTCTATAGATAGAGATGGATTGACTGGTTCTATAGATATAGTTGGATGTAATGTATCTATAGATAGAGGTGGATAGAATAGTTCTATAGATAGACGTGGGTGTACTGGTTTTCTAGATATAGTTAGATGTAATGGTTGTACAGATAGAGGTGGATAGACTAGTTCTATAGATAGAGGTGGATGTAATGGTTCTACAGATAGAGGCGGATTGACTAGCTCTATAGATAGAAACGGGTGCACTGGTTCTATAGTTATAGGTGGGTGTAATGGTTCTATAGATAGAGTAGTGTTGACTGGTTCTATAGATAGAGGTGGGTGTAATGGTTCTATAGTTAGAGTTGGATGTAATGCTTCTATATTTATAGGTGATTGTACTGGTTCTATAGATATAGTTGGATGTAATGTTTCTATAGAAGATAGAGGTGAATGTAATGGTTCTATAGATAGAGGTAGATGGACTGTTTCTATAGATAGAGGTGGTTGTAATGGCTCTATAGATAGTCGGGTGTACTGATTCTATTGATAGAGTCGTGTTGATTG
This sequence comes from Omphiscola glabra, assembly GCA_964017045.1. Lineage (NCBI taxonomy): Eukaryota > Metazoa > Mollusca > Gastropoda > Lymnaeidae > Omphiscola > Omphiscola glabra. Next base: position 4,780,047 of record OZ024798.1, on the reverse strand, counting down.
GTTCTATAGATAGAGGTGGATGTACTGGTTCTATAGATAGAGGTGTATGTAATGGTTATATAGATAGAGGTGTGTGGACTGGTTCCATAGATAGAGACAGGTTGACTGGTTCTATAGATATAGATAGGTTGATAGAGGCGTATTGACTAGCTTTATAGATAGAGACGGGTGTACTGGTTTTATAGATAAAGGTGGATGTACTGGTGCTATACATAGAGTTGGATGTCATGGTTCTATAGATAGAGACTGGTTTATTGGTTCTATAGATGTAGATGGGTTCACTGGTTCTATAGATAGAGACTGGTTGACTGGTTCTATAGAGTTGGATGTCATGGTTCTATATTTAGAGGTGATTGTACTGGTTCTATAGAAAGAGGTGGGTGGACTGATTCTATAAATAGAGCCGGGTGTACTGGTTCTTTAGATAGAGATGGGTTGACTGGTTCTATAGATAGAGGTGGGTGTTCTGGTTCTATAGATAGATGTTTATTTACTGGTTCTATTGATAGTGGTGGATTGACTGGTTCTATAGTTAGAGGTGGATGTTCTGGTTCTATAGATGTAGATGGGTTGACTGGTTCTATAGATAGACTGGTTGACTGGTTCTATAAATATAGTTGGGTGTAATGGTTCTTAAGATAGAGGTGGGTGTACTGGTTCTATACATAGAGTTGGATGAAATGGTTCTATAGATAGAGACTGGTTTATTGGTTCTATAAATGTAGATGGGTTCACTGGTTCTATAGATAGAGACTGGTTCTATAGATAGAGACTGGTTCTATAGATAGAGATAGGTTGACTGGTTCTATAGATAGAGGCGTATTGACTAGCTCTATAGATAGAGACGGGTTGACTGGTTCTATAGATATAGATGGATGAAATGTTTCTATATATAGAGGTGAATGTAATGGTTCTATAGATAGAGGTGGATAGTTTGGTTCTATTGATAGACGTGGATGTACTGTTTCTATAGATAGAGACGGGTGCACTGGTTCTATAGATATAGGTGGGTGTAATGGTTCTATAGATAGAGTTGGGTGTAATGTCTCTATAGCTACAGGCTGGTGTACTGGTTCTATAGATAGAGTAGTGTTGACTGGTTCTATAAATAGAGGTGGGTGTACTGGTTCTATATTTAGAGGTGATTGTACTGGTTCTATAGATAGAAATGGGTTGACTGGTTCTATATATAGAGATGGGTTGACAGGTTCTTTAGTTAGAGTTGGATGTACTTGTTCTATAGATAGAGCTGTATGTAATGTTTCTATAGATAGAGACTGGTGGACTGGTTCTATAGATAGAGGTGTATGTAATGGTTCTATACATAGTGTTGGATTGACTGGTTATATAGAGTTTGATGTACTTGTTCTATAGATAAAAGGTGGATGTACTGATTCTATAGATAGAGGTGTAAGTACTGGTTCTATAGATGTAGATGGGTTGACTTGTTCTATAGAGACTGGTTGACTGGTTCTATAGATAGAGGCGTATTGACTAGCTCTATAGATAGAGACGGGTGTACTGGTTCTATAGATATATGTGGATGTACTGTTTCTATACATAGAGTTGGATGTCATGGTTCTATAGATGTAGATGGGTTCACTGTTTCTATAGATAGAGACTGGTTGACTGGTTCTATTGATAGACTCGTTTACTTGTTCTATAGATAGAGACTGGTTGACTGGTTCTATAGATATAGATGGGTTGACTGTTTCTATAGATAGAGGCGTATTGACTAGCTCTATAGATAGATGGTGTAGTGGTTCTATAGATATAGGTGGATGTACTGGTTCTATATTTAGAGGTGATTGTACTGTTTCTATAGATAGAGGTGGGTGTACTGATTCTATAAATAGAGCCGGGTGTACTGGATCTATAGATATAGATGGGTTGACTGGTTCTATAGAAAGAGACAGGTTGACTGGTTCTATAGATATAGGTGGGTTTACTGGTTCTATAAATAGAGGTGAGTGTACTGGTTCTATAGATATAGTTGGTTGTACTGGTTCTGTAGATAGAGACTGATTTACTGGTTCTATAGATATAGATGGGTTGACTGGTTCTATAGAGATAGTTGGATGGAATGTTTCTATAGATAGAGGTGGATGTATTGGTTCTATAGATGGAGGTGGATGTACTTGTTTTATAGATAGACGTGGGTGTAATGGTTCTATTGATAGATTTGCATGTAATGGTTCTATATTTAGAGGTGGTTGTACTGGTTTTATAGATGGTGGATGGACTGTTTCTATAGATAGAGGTGGGTTTAATGGCTCTATAGATAGAGGTGGGTGGACTGATTCTATAAGTTGAGCTGGGTGTACTGGTTCTGTAGGTAGAGATGGGTTGACTGCTTCTATAGATTTAATTGGTGTACAGGTTCTATAGATAGTGGTGGATTGACTGTTTCTATAGACAGAGACAGGTTGACTGGTTTTATAGATATAGTTAGATGTAATGGTTGTATAGATAGAGGTGGATAGACTGGTTCTATAGATAGAGGTGGATGCAATGGTTCTATAGATATAGGTGGGTGTAATGTCTCTATAGCTACAGGCGGGTGTACTGGTTCTATAGATAGAGGTGGGTGTAATGGTTCTATAAATAGAGTTGGATGTAATGGATTTATATTTAGATGTGA